>VXBL01007362.1:165718-369767 GCA_013400195.1 Aramus guarauna
TTCGCCTCATGCCTTCCTCCAGCCCCCTCGGCCTCGCAGGGAGCTCCCCGTGCGAGCCCCGGAGCAGGCGGGGAAGGAACCGTCTCTCGGAAGGGCGGCTGGTCGGCGGGGGAAGGAGCAGGCCGATGAAAAGTGGGTGCCTAGAGCCCGCCGTGCGGGCTGCCCGAGCCCCGGCAGCGCCGGGCTGCGGAAGGTTTTTGCCGTGTGAGCTCGGCTCTGCGGGGCAGCCGGCCGGGTACCAGCAGTGTCTGCGTTTCGGACTGGGGAGGCTGGCTCCTCGGAAAGTTGGTGTGGTAGGAGAGGAGAGCATCGCCTTTATTCGTGGATTCACGACATCTGAGTCTTTTTTTCTTCTTTTTTTTTTTTTTTTTTTGAGCAAACAAGGCTTTCCCCAGTCCAGGGCAGGAGTTAGCTCCTGAAGGATGTGCAGCTCGGGGGGAGTCGCTGCCTTTTCTCCTCCAGCCAGGCAAAAAGGGGCTTGGGGCTGTTCTCAGAAGTTTAGTGGCAGTTTTTTCTCCCCTTGCATCTCACAGCTCAAGTAACTTTCTCGGGGGCCTCAGCTCCCCGGACCGGCTCCTTCCCAGTTGTCGTTTTCTCTGTCGTTCCTGATGTTAGGGAATACTTTGCTCCATGGCATGTGTACATTAATAGTAGCCGGCTATTTTCCTCCTCCTCCGAGTTCCTTTAGGCTTAGTTCGAATTACTTGGAGATGACAGGTGCTTAGAGAGCTAGTTTTCTCCTCTTGTGCTAGTTTGTAGGTAAACCAAAGATATGTGTGGCTCTGTTTTTCCCTTGGATCTTTTAATATGGCATTCATTTTTCTCACTGCAGTTGTGTCTTTATATTAAAAAATAAACAGTTGTAACTTTCTTCTCTCCTGATTTTCATGTATCTAGCTTTCTAAGTGTTAGTAATTTTTTAATCATTTTTTTCCTGCTCTGTATATTTAAGACAAGTAAAATTTCCCTGTGCAACGTTACTTAAGGATAAATCTCAGTGCTTGAGACTTGGTTTCATACCTCCAGCGTGCCCAAGTTTAGTTCATCTCAAACAGTGGAAGATTTTTCGCAGTTAAGACCGAGAGCTCAGATGACTTTGGCTGCTTTAATACAAAAATAGTGCAGAGTGTAGGAGATGCTGAGCATGCAGCCAGAGCACTATACGTACCTTTAACTCGTCTCTTCAGTGCAGTGTGGCTCAAAAGAAAGTTTGGGGTGCGAAGGGCCAGGCGGGCACAGGAGACCCCGGTCAGCTCGGTGAACTAGATGCTGTAATCAATCCTGCCCGGATTGACACCCCCGTGGTATCTTGTTTACATTGCTAGGCAACTGCACAGATCCTCAGATTTATTAGAAAGGCTAGGAAATCTAACCTAGTTAAATAGCTGCTTTGTTGAGTAAGCAATATGTGGAGCTATTTTTTTATTATTTTTTTCTTTTCTCTCTCTTACAACTGTGTTTTTCATGTTCTTGACACTTGTGATATCAATTGAGATTAGATCCTCGGCTTTTGATGAATCATTTGGCCAGATGCTTAGAAAAAAAAGTGTTCTGTGAAAATGGCAAACTTTTAAGGGGGCAGAAAACACTTTATATTTGAGGGAAATAAGAATATAATATGAGCTTTGAGCTAAACACATGCAAATATAGGGGTTTGGCAGATGTTTTCATTATTTTCAGAAAGCCATATAATATTTGGTTTGAATCGTCATTTCAGTGGGAATAGCGACCGTGAGGTTTTCTAATCAGCAGTATCACCTTCCACTTGCTGTTTTAGTGCCCTTCTCACCATTCAAAATAAGAGAAGCTGATTTGAATAAATAATCTTTTTTGAGCTGCTTCTATTAATGGAGTTAAAAGCAAGTTTTCTCCTCTTGGATTATATATCTGGGGTGAAGTGTAGTGGTCTGGACTCTGTCCATATAGCTGATATTTTTATGGTAAACCCCAAAGTTTTTCACATGTGCTTTGTCTCTAAAATTTCAGTGAAGTTTGGAGAGACTCCAGTTAACGCCATCGGTGCATTTTCGCATCTTCCATCAGGTGGTGCTGTCTCCATAACTATAAGGATGCAAATACCTCCTGTCTCTTTCTGATTTGAATTATTTTTCAAAGCCTAAAGCGTTTATTCAGCAGCCTTTTTGTTAAACATCTCGGAAATTCACTCTGCAAGTAGTTGCCTGGGTGTTTTTGATTTATTTCCTTATATGATAGTTGGGCTAAGAAGTAGGAAAGATGCAAGTCGAGACAAAATGGTATTTGATTCCTACCCAACTTGCACAGCTGCAGCTGCTTCTTCATATTATCCACAACATATAAAATTAGGAATACTACAAAGCAGACAGCAGAACACTCTTCTTCCTGGAATACCTAGTTTCATATTGAGGGAGCTGGTTAACACATTTCTTTATGTAATTTCTCTATAGCTCTATATAGAACTCTTCTCCCCAGCAATTCCTTTTGGTTGCCTGGGATCTCTGTATTTATTTATAACTGAAGGTAAGCGCTTGAGGTTCTAAACTTTTCCTTAGCTTTAGGGTCAGCTAGTAATTCCTCTGTTTTCCCATAGAAGACACAAGTGATGTCAGGCAATTACTAGAAATTGCCAATTCTTTCAGGTTTTCAGAAATTAAGGAACTTTGCTTAGGAGGAAGTTCTTTTCCTCAAAGCACATGTGCAGTTTTTCTCCCACCAGATACACGCAGTGTTCTTGCAGTTGCTGTGCCCTCTGCTCCAGTCTGTCGTGTGCATTTTTAGCACAACAGAGCAGAGAATAGAGAGATTAAAGTCATTTGCAGCTGTGAAAAAGCATTCGGAAGGGGAAAAGTAGGACAGTGGGTTTACGCTGGGACCGTTCACCTGAACACCAGATTACTTTGACGCTTAGTTTTTTCTTCTGATGTCAGTGTCTGTTTCAAATTTTTTTTGTTATCCTGCTCCTTGTTGCGCTGTGGCAGAGCTCCTGAGGGGTTGGACGTGTAGCTGTTTGCTTTCCCTCACTGCTGCCACGACCGACGCTTCATTACACGTGGGTTGTCCAGGGAAGAGAGAAGATGAAAGGGAGAGCAAGGGAGCAAACTGCAAGGAATTTTTTTTTGGGGGGAGATGAATTCATTTACTGGGAGTTCATTTACTCACGGATTTTGCTGTCAGTAAATTGGCAATGAAAAATGGATGTTCCTGAGCAAGCTACTCTGCGTGGCAATTGTTAGCAATGCAGCCGTTTAACTCAATAATCACTTTTCACTCCCTCTGGGGAGCTGTTAGCGCTGCAATTCAACTTTATTTTTCATTCCTGGCTGGCTTGATTTGTTTTTCTAATACATAAACAATTAATATTAAAAAGGTGGTGATGTGACACTGCCTAGTCTGACAGTGGCGACGAAAGGTCGCTGTGTGTACAAAGGCGGCTGTGAAGCTCGGAGTGATAATCCTTCTCGTTTGTAAACGCAGAGCCCTCTCTGTACCAGCCACCCTCCTAAAAGTCCCTCAGCTCAGCTTTTCTTGGTTTAATGTACTTTTTTAGTCTGTTCTGGTCTATGTGCAGGCCCACGTGCTCTAGTTTTCATTAATATTATGGGAATGATTTGGGACACTTATTGTAGAATATTATAGTATTTTTTTTAGAAGGCACCATCATCTGTTGCCATGGAAACTCGTATAGTGGTAAAGATGTAGGTCTGAGGCTTTGAACCTCAAAAGATACGGACAAGGGTTATTTTTTATAGGAACAATGGCTTTTGCATATAAAATCTAGTTAAGTGGAGAAAAGAAAGGGAAATAAATTGATCTGTTCAGCACTGTGCTGACAATCCTTCTTTTGAATAACATTCTGCATAGAAGGATCAGTGTCTCTCTGATTCTCTCTCTGTATGGGGTGGGTTTTTTAAGCTCGTTATTTATCATAATAGTTGTCTTATGCCTCTGGTAATTTTCATTGTAATTGTATAAATGAAGTAAATGAATGTGTATTGGCAGGTATTGTTCTTTGCTTGAATGGAAAGTGCTGAATGTAGAATTGGAGAGGTTCGCAAAGTTAGCGCTGGAGCTTAAATATTTTGGCAATGAGCAATTTGAGTCTGATTTAACACGGCCCTAATGAGAAGAAGAAGAAAAAAAAAAAGTAGATGCCATCCGAAATCCACCTACCATAATCTGATTGAGGTACAAACAGGTCTGCTCACTGCTGGGAACAATAAGAGCAATAATACTTCTCTGTTTTGCCATAGAAATACCGAAGCCTAGTTAACATTCATAAAAACTCTTGTGATGTTTGGGTGACGAGCAGCAGGAGTGCGTGTGTGTGTATTGCTATATAAAGCATATGTCCTTTAGAGAGACTTCTTAATTTTTTTTTTTATGGAAACTGCTTCAGTCTGTTTCCTCGGCGTCTTGTAACGCATAGCCAAAATATGGAACGCAGCTCCTAAAATGTGCTTGCAGAGTCCTTTACAGACGAGACTTTCCTTGCGGAGAATTTAGAGAACAGCAGTGTACAGAGGTGACCTGCTGTTATAAACTGACCCACGTTATAGTCCAGATTTCCTGCCGCCATGTGAGAAACCTCCTGTTGCCTCCGTACCAGAGGGCTCCACTTCCACAAAGAACAGCTTGTGGGTTGATGTTTCTTGGCACTCTCTTCTCATTCTTGAGAAGAATGTGGTGCGCTTGGCTTTTCTGGTATTTCTGACCATTTTATGGAGCGGTATTACTTGGCTCTTATTACACTTGGAGCCAGTGTATTTGGCCCAGAGTCAGTTTTTGTGGTACTACTCGTATTTCATAGTTCTCTAATTTTTCTTCTGACAGTGTGGTCCCTGTTTGTGCTGGCTAGCGCTGCTCAAATATAATTTCATTTAGATATTTGCTTTTTTGGGGGAAATCCTTACCTATCTCTTGACCTATTGCCTTCCTGGCCCTGTGTTGCCTCTTACTTTTGAACGCCACTTGCCTCCCACCACCCTGCTCTTTCCAGACAAACTCAGAGGAAAAGAGCAACCCTCTGCACCCCAAAGCAGACACACAAAGAAGGTGAGCGTTGTTGATGGCATCCGTAAGGACTTCTTATAACCTGCTCCTCTCTTTCTGTACACTTGTAACTACATAACAAGCAATTGCTTCTAGTGTTCGTTATTGCAAGCTCAAAAGATCATATAACTCCATGGTGGAAGAGACAATTGCTACGTCTTAATCAGACTATACATCATTTAATCGGACCCACTTGCTTTTAATATCCGATAAATACATCCCATCTATCATAGCATGGTTCGGAGATGTCGGATGCTTTGCAAGCTGGATGGCAGGGCATTGCACATTCCAGATGGAAATGCTGATAAGTTAGTTAAAGAAATCAAGGACCTTTGGAGAAAGAAGACTGTAAGTGCTGTTTAATGCCCTGGTTACAGGTGATGTAATTCTGGGGGCACAAGCATATCCACTTGTGAGCAAGACCTGGTAAACAGGCCAGGGAACCCCAGGAAGAGTGAACCTACTTAGTGCTTGGTCTCCTCTGGCTTTCTTGTTTTCTTTTAACTAGTGCTTGTAAATCAATCCAAGACCAGCCGCTTGATTTCTTTTTTTTCCTCCAGCCAGATCCCTCTGGGCCTGCGGGCTTGGGAATTCAAGCCGAATTGGTGAATTCTGCCGCAGCTTGAAGTGGTGCAGCTCACGTAGTTAAAGAATGATTGAGCTGCTTGTGAATTTTGGGAGGATGGGACCTGGCTCTTGTTCCTTGATATTTTTGTGTTCATCTCTCAGGAAGGCTGTGGGGTTTGACAGCCGATGATGTTGTGTGGGCACAGATCAGTGCTGCAGCCTGAGCAACCTACGGTTACACAAACCTCTTCAGCTGCGCTGTTCCCTTTGTACTGGAAACACTCACAGTATCCCATATCTCCTCCTTGTGAGCTGAAATGTCTTCAGATCCAGCGTAACACAGGAAACGGTTTACCGAGTTTTTCTCACGCACATCCTTGTCATAATCCTTGCTTCATTCCCAGGTAGTAGCTACGTTAAACGGCTGGGAAGCAGCTCTGGGCTGCTAATTCAACTGCACGTTGAGCAAAGCAGGGCTGTTTCACTACTTGTCCTCTGCAGTGTTGTAAAGAACAACAATATCAAGAGTATTACTGCTTAATCCAGGGTTTATCCATTTTTATGTTGGGGATCAATCCTTCTCTCTTTGAACTTGAAGAAAACATCATTACTTGCTTGAGTAGAAGTAGGGCTTCACACTGTTCTGGGGATGATATTCTTGAAAAGTTGAGATTTTTGACTCCAGTACTGCTGAATTTGTTGCTGTTACTGGAATGACGTGTATGAATCTTCATTCCCTTAGCATCGACTCAAAGGTCAGCTCCTCAGTAACAGAGGGAGAAGTTTTGCAAACACGGGGGGGGGAAGGCCTAAATAGGCAAACAGAGCAATTGTGTGCAGTGTGCTTTTGGGTCCTTTTTTAAATGAAAAAACATGGAATTGAGAATGGCAGCAGTGCCATGTGGTTTTGTTTAGTTAGAAGAAAACGAAGATTGGGAAAAGTTTCTCTTGGCAGAAAGCACACGTGGTTGCAACCACCTAGAAGTAGGGCACGAAGATGAAGTGGAGGAGGAAGATGGGAATTAAAGCAATTTGACTGCCATATAGATTCGTCTTTCTTCCTTTAGAAATACACTTATTGGAATTGCAGCAGTATTTGCTGGATAAGCAGAAGAGCACTTCTGTCAGCGAGATGGGAAGCTGCTGCGCTTGATGGTTCATTTCTCCAGAGTAGGGATTTTCTGTCAACGTGCACCCGTTTATGTGCTGGCAGCCCAAATCTTATTCTGCATTTCTAGGTGTGAATTCAATGCTCTAATAGAAACAGTTGTTGATGTAACTGTAAAATGAATGTATTTCCACTGCAATCAGTTGTTGCAGGGAAATATTTCATGTTTTGATTTTTTTTTCTCCCCTAGACGTGTGTGGCTGAAAGAGGGATATTTTAAAAAACCTCAAAACTTAGTGGAGTGGCTGCATATATATAACTCCACGCTTGACTGCATTGGGTCGGTATCAAAAGTTTTTACTACTTTGTTCTTTGCCTTTGTTCCTAAGAATGGAAAAGCACCAACATAAATGCGCACCCACTGCTTCCAGTGTTTTCCAGGCAGGTCTGCCTGTTGGCAAGAGGGGTGCGTACCTGCGTTTCTGCTCTAGCAGGGGGATCCTCCTTCTCTAGCTCGTAGCTGGGGTGTATTTGTAAGCTGGCTGGGCAGAAGAGCTTGTTGCCTTCCTTCTCGTGCTGGACTTGACAGGCTGTTGTCAGTTTGTAACGCTATCAAGCCATCTCTCCCAGCAAGCATCTTTAATAGAAAGTCCCTTTTTTTTCCTCTTTATTGTTTGTTAAACCTAACGTGATTGCTTTACTGTGTAGTAACTTTGAAACATCTGAAGAGCCAACTGTGTTAAACGCTTCAGAGACACAAATGACTCATTTTTGTACCCCGAAGAACGTTTTCATCTTGCAGTTGTACGAGAGACAACAGAAGAAACGGGAGCAGCGTGGCAGCTGACAAGATGCTGGTGTGTTTGGGTTAGGGGCTGGTTACGGAGAAGGTGATGGGAAGGCGAGGATGATGAGACTGTAGCAGTAGGGAGAAGGGAGGAAGTATGAAAAGAACCTTGAAAGGTAAGAGAAGCCTGACAGGATAGAAACTGGGAGGAAGCAGACATGAAATAAAGCTCAGAAATTGGCTGCTGTTCCTGAGCCTCACGGACTGGGAGGATGGCTGTTGCTGCCATCATCTCTGTCATCTCCTTTCCTGTAAGTTAACTGTCAGCCAAAGTTACTGCTAGATAGCTCGTTGCTGCAAACTTTGGTCCTCAGGGCGAAATGTGGGCTGCAGTGTCTAGTTTTTATTGTCCACCCTTGATTTCAGAGTGATGTCTTCTCAAACTGGCTGAGCCTCTCTCTTCACAACCAAGCTGATATTCGTATGTTGAATTGACTAGTAAGCCATTCTAAGTTAGCTTAGAAAAGTGTTTGAGCTTTATGTGTTAAATTTGCCAGTTGCTAAACAAGACAGAAGCAGTTTTCCCTGTTGTTACTCCAGCTCAATTTGATGTTTGAGATCCGTTCCTGTGTTCATACTACAGTTGCATGCTGTTTATGAAAAAGAGTAAGTGTGCAAAGGAAAGGACTTTGCTATGTTTGTCCTCTGCAAAACACTGCTATCCACTGGCCGTACCAGAGCAGCTCCTCGGGACAGCAGCTATGCCGGGGTACCTTGGTGCATCTCTGGGCTCGGTTCTGAGCCCGTGTCCAGATGTGATGCACGGTTTTGTGCAGCAGCCAAATGGAGCTAAATGTCCAGAAGTCATCACGGCCATTGGCAAGCTAAAGCCAGTTGCTCATCTTTGCTCCTTCCCTTTAAAAATTGTTTTTGAACTTCAATGTTGGTTTGAAGCAGACCTCTTATTTTTTGTTGTTGCATTATTGGCTCTGACTAAAGAGGACGTAATCTTCCAATAAATTTGACTTTGAGAGTGGTGGCTTCCAGCTCTCCGTGCTCCTGTGGTCCGGCTGTTCGTGCTAGCACTGACTCATTCCCTTTAGGGCACATGGACCTCTCGAAGGCACCCTGCAGCGCTCCGCTTGCATCCTGCCTGCAAAAGGCAGGTAAAGAGGCAGTGACGGGCGGTTTGCTTGCCAGCAATCCAGGCAGTTATTTCATGGTACTCCCACATACAAACACATGCGGATAGTTATTGCCAGGGAGGCTAATGCCTACTTGAATTGGATCCACTATTTAATTTTTTTTTTTTTTTTGGGGGGGGAGATTTCATTAAATCTAGGACCAGTTGAAAAGTTTCCAGAAATGTGATCTGAAAAACAATTTGTAGGAAAGCAGCTGTTCTAAAACAAGCAGTTCCTCTGCAGTTCTTGATTCAAACATTCCAGCATGAATTTTGGGGGGGAAAAAAATCCATATAATCTAGGACAAAAATAATAGGTTTCAATAAATCTTGTAAGGGAGTCTTGTGTGTACTTTAAAAAGGGATTTCTATTATGAAAATGGTGGTCAAAGCACTGCTCCAGCTCCCTGAATAAATTATTTTTGTTAGGAATAGGGTCTCCTAGACAAACAGTAAATATATTTTTATGATTAAAAAATGGGAGATGATGTATGTACTAACAAATATCAGCACGTGGTAGCAATAACCAGAGAAGCGGAAAGCTGGGAAATAAACAAACATGCTGTCTCTGTTGGCACAGGGATAACCCTGGAGACTGCCAAGGCCAGAGTCTGCAAAAATAAGAAAGTATAATTATTTGTCCTTAAATGAACCTTCCAAGCAAAAATAACCCCTTTAAAGTAAACTGTTTTGCATCTTTTATTATAAAGCTTTTCCATGTGCCAAAGTTTTTAATGTTCTATAATGTGCTTATTTACATTTCTGTGCATGTTTAGTGTAAAGAATTAGCATACGGAGTGTAACTGCGTTGGACATCTGTTTTACTCTTGCACTTTGCTTTTCTAGCAATAATACAAAATTTATTTCTCGAAATGGCTGAGAAGTAATGTTTTGGAACAAAGTCTCGGTGGTGGCTGAGGGTCACTCAGCAGCTATCTGTATTGAATCACTTCCCTGCTTTTTTTTCTTCAAGGGGCTTTCTCTTCCTTCCAGCGGTTCCTATGCCCGTGTTGATGTAACATTGATTTTTCTCGTGGCAAGAAAGCAGAAAAGTGTTATCTCCCCTGCCCCACCCTCCCCAAAAGCTCTGAGCTGTTGAACCGGTATGGCTAAAAGAATGCTAAATAAATGAGAGTTTCCTTGAAAGGAGGACTACCCTTGTGTCAGTGTAATTCCCAGTGGTTACTGACTCCAGGGTGACTGGCAGATGTCTGGGACCTGGAGCACGGGGGAAGCAGCAAAAGCATTACCAATCCATGACACAAGTCTGGAGCGTATCCTGCTTGCCAAGCGTAATTCCCGTCAAAATTTCTGAAGAGAGTACAGAATGAGTGTTCGGATTATATACTTTAGGTAACAATTTACCCATAAGGTGATTTCTCATAGTACAGGGGGTGGCAGAATGATTGCTCATCAGGATCAGACTTCAGGTACGATTTCCATTAAAGTTCAGGAGAAATTTAGAAGCAGTTCCTTTTGTCAGTTTTTCTTAGTGAAGGTAAACTTTAAAGAACTGTAAACTGGAGAAATAATGTCGGAGTTAATCGCAGGCAGAGATTTAGCCCCGATTTGGGAAGTATTGCAATATAGATCCAGAGTAAACATGTATAAAGGGTTTTTTGAGTGGATGGGAGAAATCTGGGAGTGATTAATGCTGAGATTTTGAGGACTGACGATTGACGGCATATTTGCATGCAACTGAATATGAATTTGAAAAGAAGCAAGTACACTAAAGGCAGAATGTGCCACCTGCTGTGTATGTAGCTTAAAAAAAAAATGTATGTCTGGGATTTTTTTTTTCTGTCTGGAATATTCCCCTCAGCCCTGAACATCAACTTATTCCTGAGAGTGACAAATTAAAGTATTGAGAGTAACTACAAGTGACAGCAGTTTCTCCACTTTTGAGCAAAGATTTACAATATCTAAATACATTTAGCTTCTGGACCTGTAACTGAGAATGTGGCTGTGAAAGGGAGAGCACCTCAGAGGAAAGGAAGTGTGCACCAAGAGTAACAGAGTGAGGTTAAACCAAAAGAATAATTTACTTTGAGCATTAGGAGAAATCTTACTGCAGACCCGTGGGGTTGTGGAATTGTGTCCCAAAGGAAATGGTGGAAACTCTGTTGCCCGAGTCATTTTAATTTGGACAGGACAAAATAATTAACTATCATCTGTAGAGGGGGGGGGGGGAAGTACTGCAATCTCTGAGAAAACAAATAATCCACTGCAGGCTTTTTTCCTCTAAATTTCTAACTTTCTTATAATGCTGTTGAAGTTGGAGGGAGAGGAGGAGGAGATATACTGAGGAAAAAAAGAGGATGCTGTATTTAGCATGTAATAAGTGTAAGTGATGTTAACACATGCTAATGCTTGTCAACTGTTTTTCATTCATCTGATTAAATATTTGTTGCATATCTGTTAAATATCAGCAGCATTATGGTGAAGTCAAGATTGCATGATTGCACCATGTCCCCCTCCAAATTTCCTCCTCCCCCCCCTCCCACCAATCTGTGTTCAGATTTGATCTAACTTGGGGGCAAATAGGGAGTGGTGGGGTATTTAAAATAAAGAAGAAGAAAAAAAAACACCCTACAAGTGCTATGTATCATTTGGAGGTGCTAAAAAAGCACATCATGTACAAGTCAGAGAGGAGGAGTGTTAAGCATTTGACGTCTTATTTCTGCATCAAAGCTCCCGAATGATTCTGGGCGAGCTGTTGAAGCCAAGCTTTGGCAGGGGAACACTAGCTCTAACCCTGGGGGGGCCGAGTTGAGACCCTGGATGTGACATCCCAAAGGGCTTTAGAAGTCCTATCTCAGCTGAAATCAGTGCTGCAATGTTTCCCATCTGCTGTGGGGCTGATGCAGATTCCTGAGGACCCTGAAAATCCCTGGGCCCTTCAGATGGGGAACATGGAGTTAACAGGGGTACCTTCCCTTAATCCCTAAAACGGGAAAGCTTGAACGTGGCGCTGGGAGGTGGGGTGGTGAGCGAGCACATCCAGGGATGTCTGTGAAGGAGCAGAAATTCTATAGCTGTAGAGAAATTCAAGAGGAAATTAATAATTCTCTCTGTGGAGATCAGTTTGCATAGCATGTGGTAAATAATGTATGGGGCCATGGAGGTAACAATAAGAATAAAACAAAATATTGAGTAGCTGCACATTCAGGAAGTGCTGTCCATCTTTTGCATGGAACAACAAAAGGTCCCGTGGCAGAAAAGAGTATGTGATCTTTTTAAAATCAAATCTACAAGAAGATTGCTACAGGGTTTTGTGGACAATGTTCTGCTAGGGCAATTAATATCCTTCAGAAACATTGATTTTTTTAAAATTTTTTTTAATTGATGTTAACAATACCACTTTTTCCTTAGTCTCTCCTTGTGATAGGAAAACCCATCACTGGTAAGAGCTGCACAGTAATTTGGGGGCTTCTCTTTTTTGATTGTGTAAGTCTACTGGTGTGGGCTTTTGTCTGCTGCTTTGCAATCGTGAGCTGGTCCGTGTAACTGTGTGATACCCTACCTCTTTTTTTGTACAATATCACCCCAGAATTGATAAAGCAGGCATATGAGCAAAAGTTTGGACGCTTGGGCAGAGTGAGCTGTGCAAACAACTCCTCTGCAAGGTGATCATGGAGGGTTGCGAGGGATAATATTGTGGCTTAGACTTGACCTGCAAGCAGACAGTTGGACTAGAATTAATTGGGATTTGAGGTTTTGTGATTGTTTATAAACATGTTTACTACATGATGCTTCACGGTGCGCTCATAGTTCTTGTTGGATCAAAATCAGCATAAGGTATGCAATTAAGGTCATCCTCTGCTTTGTTCGCTTTAACTGTGAAATAGTAGAAAGCTGGGGGGGGGGGAAACTAGTGCTGTAGCGATTAAATTGAATAATTGATTATTTGAATCCCATTAAAGAAAAAAGGTGAGAAAACAGACTGTTTATCAGTCAACTTGAGGGAATTAATGTCTTCAGAAAACTAACTTCAATTCTATTCTTTTGCTATTGTTCTCAGTATTTATATTACTGCAGTGTTAAAGACAACAAATAATGAGTTTCTTCAAGACTTTCTCCTTTTTTTTATACCCTCAGGCTTCTAATTTTCCTTACTTTGCTCTTTCCTTTTGCAAGCCATGTATATATAGTGGCTATTCATTCCTCCTGTGCCCAGTGCCTTTCCTTTAACACCCATCAGGGTTGTTAGGTGACGTTCTAGGAATTAATTGTGGTGCAACAGCAGGTATGTGTGCTTGTGTGCTCCCGACACATGCCTAATAAATAAGTAGACCAGTTCCTGTTCTGAGGCCGTAAAGGTGAATGGATTTATTTAGGAATCCTCTCTAAATTCTTCTATTCACTGCAACAACTCTCTACTAAGAAGAGTAAGAATGTAAGAAAAATTTGGCAATGAAGAATTTTTTAGTAGAGTTTTTTTTTTCTTAGTTGTCTTCCTTGGACGTTAAATGTCATACACACTTGATAGATGGAAGACAGTGCTGTGGTGGCTTTATACCATGCTGTTGGAGCAGGGAGGGAAGCCCTGGGGAAGGGGATCTTCTGGGATCATTGGGCTGCCGCCAGCTGGTGGGTTTTGCTTTCCCAAGGCTGGTACTGAAGCTCACCCCAAGCAGCTGTGAATGCATCGTGGGCCTGCCAGCTGCTGCGTGTTGAAGCGCCTTCTGCTGAGAATGCACACCAAGGATCTTGATGTTGTGGGAGAAGTTTGTGACGGGTCACCAAAAGACCGGGAGAAGCACAGTGGGATAAATAAATTTGCTTTTTGCTGCTGTGGGTCTAGGTTCTGCTGGCATCTAATTCAGGCAGGAAGGAAAAGCTGTCATTTTTCAAGGTATCTGTGTCAGAATGGTGACTTAATCATTCAGAATTTTTTTTTTTAATGGGAACTCAGGACAAAACAGAAGCCTGGAAACTTAAACTGCAGTTTATTGATATTATGTGTCCGTAGGACACAGCAATGAAGTAGCACAAAGTGATGGGAGCAGGAATCACACATTCAAGCTGATAATTTTGTAGGACTTGACCATGACTCTTTCTGCTCCCTTCTTTCTACTTTAATATTTTAAAAAGAAAGTACATAAAGATGAAAAATTATTTGTTTTATTGAATACTGTTTCCCAGCATACCTCTTTTCAGATAGTAACTTTGATTGCAAAGGTATTAAGGAGGAGGAAAATGTTTACATTGCCATTTTATAGCAAGGCGAACAGACTACAAGAACATTAACATATGTATAATTACACAAGGGAAATGATTTAAAGAAAATGTATTTAAGATGAACATGAATCAAGGTCTTCCCCTCCCCCGGTTTTTTATGATACCTCACTGTTAATTAATCTTTAAGAAGTCAGTATGTTGCAGCCCTCTGCACTCCTGGTTTTCCAGGAGAATGGAAGAGCTCTGACTCATGATTCTTGCATTCTGTAATCTCACAGGTGAAAACGAAACCTTGTGTTTTTTAGCTAACTTCTGCTTTCCTTAATGACAAAGCAGCCTATTGAATGTTGTACTGAAATCATGCAAAACGTGAGAAGCACGCTCCCTTCAAACTAGTTTTTATACTCGCAGGAATTTCTGCATTGTGTGACACTCAGGCAGGGAATAGATGAATACTTCGTAATGCTTAGATCGGGGATTTGGGATTTGGAGGCTCAGGTCTTCTGTTCCAAGCTCTGTCTCCATCTTGTTTTATAACTCTGGGCAAGTTAATTTTGCCATGTCTCAATTAAGTCTATTGTAAATGGCATATATGTTTCTTTTCTATCTCACAGGAGTCTGGGGAAGCTTAATTAACACTTGTGAAATACTTCAAGATCTCCTGATGAAAGGCAATATGAGTGCAGTGTGTTTTCAGGCTTGCTCCCAATATTATCAATTGATACCTTCTTTAGAAGGTTTGATAAGATCTTGACTGTCATCAATGAACACGCATTGAATGAAATCAGTAGGGGTACTTATTTTTTTACCTTCCAAATGTTTCTTATAAATGCAAAGTGGTACGCAGTTTGTCTTGCAGGAAGAGATACCAGTCCTCTACTAACTAGTTTAAATGAGAACTGGTGGTCCCACCACTGCCTGCAAGAAGAATCTGTCAGAACTCATATACTGAGACTTGTGTCTTCTAGAAAATGTGGCACTTTCATATCTTAAACTCTTCTGCCCTTGTTGCTTTTTGTAGCCAAATTGTAGAGGTCAGGGTTAGAAATGAAACTGTGCTCTCATTGTAGAGCCCTGCGTGCAAGATAAAAAAAATGGTTTAATTTGGGGGTGTTGGGAGAAGGTGGCTGCAATTATCTTTGGGGAGCTCCTTTGGTTAGGGACTGTGTGCAACTTTGTTAACAAAAGAAATGAAGAGGTTTACTGGAGGATGCGGATGTCTTGCTCCCCCAGAATGAGTTTTGTGCTTCCTCAGGCAAAAGCCAAACTCCTGTAAGTGAGCCCCTGACCCAAACGCGTACCCATCTGTACGCTCGTGCTCCTCTTTGCAGCTGGTCAGACTTGTGTTATAAACGGCCTCAGGGGAGCCTTGTGTAGTGGAATAGCAACCAGCAGTGGAGTACAGTCGTGTTGCTTTTGCAAGGTAGATGCCTGGGGATGTCTCCATCGTGAATGGGTTCTGGAACTTGCCTTTTCAGAGGGTGTGCTGTGGCAGGTGACGGATGCATCGAGGCAGGGCAGACGTTGGTTTTCACACAGTTGACAAGTATTCTGTTTAAGAAAGACGGTGTGATAGTAAATATACAAATGCTGGGAAGTGAAAGAGGTTTGTTTTTTTTTCCATTTGAGAGGTTGTTAAGGATTGATTTTTGAGGTGAGACCATCTTTTTCATTTGTGACTGATTTATGTCTGTGTTGTAGTAGAGAAAAAGTTTAATGCGTTTCTTCTGGGCGTTGGGGGCACTTATAATGGGCCCAGGTCATTCTTTTTGATTTTGTCATACAATGACAAGCTTGTGAGTGAAGTACAAAGCTATTCAGATGTGCTGTCTGGTTTTCCTCCTGAGAAACAAAGCATTTAATCTGACTTCTGAACCTCTCTCCCCAAATCCCCCTGCCCCCCAAATCAGCAAGAAGTAGCTCCTCTCATCTTTATTACCTGTTTTATGTGAACTGTGCAGATGCCTTTGGTTTAAAATGGCCTAAAATAGTACTTTCTGCATTCTTGATCTGTAGTTGCTCGAGTATCTGTAGAGAGCTATGCAAGTGTTACGTTAAATGGCATTGATTGATATTGGAATTGAATTGCGGGGGGTGGGTGGGGTGGAGGTGGGGCAGGATCTCTGGAGATGGTCTAGTCCGACCCCCTGCTCAACACAGGATCCCCCCATCCAGAGCAGGTTGCTCAGGGCTGAGTCCAGATGGGTTTTGACTATATCTGGGGATAGAGATTCACAACCTCTCTAGGCAGCCTGTTCCAGTGTTTGGCCACCTTCACAGTAGTAACACTTTTATTTTCATGTTTAAATGGAATTTTTGTATTTCAAGGCATTCTCATTGCCTTGTGTCCTTTTGCTGGATGCCACTGAGAGGAACCTGGCTCAATCTTTTTTTTATTCCTGCTCATCAGGCATTTAGATGTTGAAGATCCCCAGGAGCTTTCTCAAGTCTGAGCTGTCCCAGCTCTCAGCCCCTCCATGTATGTCAGATGCTTCAATCCCTTAACCATCTCTGTGGCCCTTTGCTGGATTTGCACCAGCACATCCGTGTCTCTCTTGTGATACTCGCATCTGTGCGTGTATGTGTTTTAACTCTCTCTGCCTAGGTCAGTGCAACCCTAATGCAGTATCTGTCTGATTTACATATTTTGTCTGCTCTGTATTTTTATATACACATGTATATATACGTTAGTATTTTATTTGGAGATAGCTGATGCGTAGGACAGGATTTCCCAGGTGGTTCCTGTTTGATTAAATTTCAGTGTGTGCTTAATCAAATATTTGGCTTTGCTGAATAAATTGGTATATTACGTTAGCTCATCCTGATTTACTGTCTGTGCTGTCCACTAGGTACAAAAAGGCAATAATCAGTGTGTCAGTTGCTGTTATATTTTCATTTAAGGAAAAACATACTAATTCTTTTTTGAGAGAATATACAAGAGGAGAGAGAGATTTGTAGGTGAAATAGTGATTAATCTAGAATGCTTTCTGCTAGAAGCTGAGACTTTTTTAAGGTCTCTTGAACAATTTGGGCCTTTTGGTGACCTGAAAAGGCTGCTGAGACTTGGACCTCCTCAAAATCTGGTGGTATCCCTGCTGTGCAGGTGGCTTGGCTTTGTAGAACTGAACTTGAAGTGTGTCCAAATTCTGTAAATTGGGAAAATAAAGACAACTTATTCTCTCTTATGGTATGTTGAATGAGTTGGGGCTGTTTGTGGTTTAACTTCCTCACTAAGCCTTTTTATTGGAAGTGGGGATACAAAGTACTGTTGCTTATTTGATACCTCCAAGACTATAGGAAAATCCTTTATTCTGCCAGCACTGGATTGTAAACTTATTTCTGTATTTGTTCACATCTTAAACAAAACAGCATAACAGGTTTTTGTAGAAAAAAGAGGAAGGCTGTTTCATTACTGGAATTAAACATGACTACAGAAAGCTCCCTGCAGAAGAAGATTTCCACACTGCGTTGTGGATATGGGCTGTCTGCCCAAATCCATCTCGGCTTTATCTGGCCTGTGGTTGTTCACTCCTGTACGTTCGTGCATGGTTCCATTGGTACGTCTAGTTCCCACTGCAGGATTGAGAGTACTGCTGCTCTGCCTGCTTGGACCAATCCTATCAAATTTAATGATTTGCAAAAAATTACTTTGACTACCTGCTTGCAGTAGTCTGTAAATGGCAAGTAGTCTTGGAAACATGTTTAATAGTATTTTAAACACATGCATTAAACAGGATAAGAGAAGGCTCCTTAGGGCAGGGCCAGGCTTCTGTCTGCTCTAAGCTCCTGCTGCTTCAGTGAGGAAAGGTGTAGGCATTTATGTAGACTTCTACATGTAACACAACGTCAATAGACTCTTCTCCTGTGAGTCTGAATTTGGGTTTGATTATTTTTGTCCGGATTAGCTGATTATTGAGGTTTTATGGGCTCCTCTCTGGCTGTAGAGAGACTTTGGGCAGTACCTGCATGCTCACAAGGTAACAGCCCCACCAGACCAGTAATATTGGCCATTAGGCTTGTTTAGGAGTGATAAAAGAGAAGGACAGTAGTGAAGAAGACCAAGTTGTAAAGTGCAAGGGAACTTGAGAAGCTCAAGAGGAGGAAGGAGCAAGCAAGGCAAGTCATGAGACAGAAATGGGCTCAGGAATTATACAAGTGGGTGTAAAAAAGGGGTCATGTGCCTCTTTAATAAAGCATGCCAGGCCATACTCTGCTCTGTGTGCCTTCCTAAAGGACCTGTTACCAGCTGGAGGAAGGTGAGGATTTCTTAATCCCTAAGAAACCATGGGAGGACCTGGGCGGCTGGTAGTCTGCTTGGTGACTTGCTGTTCCACAGATGGCTTACCAGCTCTCCCAGCAAAGACTTGTGCTGCAAGAAGCATTTTTTCTAGACTGGAAAGGAAATTCCTTTCCTCAGTGGAAGATAGGAGGGGGAAACAAAGGCAGTGCTGAGTAAGTCTCTCTTCTGAGTGTGTGTTGAAAGCTGCCCTGGGTTTGTACCTTCTGTTTTGAGCACTGTTTGGGTGGGAGGCAGATGTCGGTTACGCTGATAAATGGCCTGAGACTGAATTACTTTGTAAAGCTGCTTCAGGGAGTCCTTAGATCTGATGGTTGGTAAGAGGAAGGAGACAGAAGAAAGATCAGGAGGCTGTAAAAATGAGAAGATAGGGCAAGAATGAGAGGAAAACAGCACATGGGGGATGTTTTGGGTAAGCTGAAAAAAACAGTAACTCTTATTCCTGCCTTTTCTGTGATTCTGGGTATTCAGAGTTGTTATTTGGAGAAAGCCCAGTTCCCTTGCCCCTACTCCTAGAGCAAGTGCGTCAGCCCTGACCATCCTGGGGCTCTCCTGGGGTTCACTTTCCCCTGTCCTCCAGTCCCTCCCTCACCTGAAGCTGTAACCTCCATCCTAGTTCAGATGGATCCTGGTCGGGATGGCAAATCTGCTGGCAGAGATGCTCTTGTTTTTTGCTCTGTCCGATGGATGCTGCCTCTTGCTCACAGTCCTCGGCCCTTGGAGGGTCCTGGGCACGTAAGAGCTGAAGCTCTGCCCGAGACACCAGCCACGCGGCTGTGTACTTAATGTAACCTCAACCAATAGTTCTGCCCAGAGAGATGCTGAAATCCCATTATGATGGTATTCTTGAAAACTAAACACTGAAAAGGAGCTGTGATGCCAGGGAATTACCAAAGGCTGTAGCGTGTCTTCTCATAACTTGGTGTTGCAGAGTTCTAGTTGCAAAACCCCTTAAGATAGGTGGTTTTGGTTGGTTTTTTTAGTCCTGTTGTTGTAATGTGGAATACAGAGGGGCATTGCCTTGTTGAATTCCCTGCTATGATTCCCTACCACTGAATTTTAACTAAATCTGTTGAAAAGATTGACTGTTAAATAAGTATAGCCTTCTTTGTTTCTAATCTGCTCTGAAGAATCTTAACAGCTGACCATGATCTCTTGGACAGAACTGTATTCCCTTAGACATATGGTTATGGTGGCAATTTGATTAATAAACTAGACACTTTTTTGGGGGGTGGGAAGACAGGAAAAATCTGTGGTGGTTTTCACTGTATTCTTGGAGCACTGCTTCATTTTTCTGTCAGAAACTTTCCAGTTTTATATTGTAGGAGTTTAAAGTTGAAATTTCAGTTGAGCCTGTTTTACTGATGAGAAAAATCCTGATCAATACTCAATAAATACTTGTTGAGAAGCTTTCTTTAGCAGAGAATGTGGAAACTTTTCTGGCTTCAATTCAGAACAAAACATTACTTTGCACTGAACAATTAAAATCTATTGATTTTTAACTTGGAGGTATTAAAGTAAGGATGTTAATGTCAGCTTCTAAATTGCTTTCTTGCAGTGCTGTTCTGTCATACAGATAAAGCCTTGCATATATAGCTGACTACTTTTTTTCCCCCCAGCACCTTCCTCCAAATCTCTTGCAATGTCTGTGCTTCGCTGTAGAGAGGCACAGGCTGCTGCTTGTCAGAATTACTAAGGCATGTCTGTTCGCACATGCAGAAATATTTCTGAATCTGATAGTAAGGGAAGTGCTTTTGTGAAGCCTCTGCTGGCTTTGGGGATCTGATGAACTTTGAACGTAAGTTGTGTCGTGTTTCTCCATGTGCATCCCGTCTCTGCCCTGTGGATTTGCTATTGTGGTAAAAATTACAACATTGTAAGTTTTATCCCAAATCAGAGGTTGAGTCAAAGGATGCTCCTGGGGTTTCCCTTTGAATTAAAAGATACTAATCTGCACAAAAACTTTTGCATAAGCTAGTGATACCTGCTGAGCAAACAAAGCTGGGAATAAGCCCCCTGCTCCCACAAAGCCACAGGACCTTCTGCAAATATGTTCTTTCACCTCCTCAAAATAGATTATTTTAGTTTTAATTCAAATGGTCTGCACTCATGTATTTTGACTCTTAACACTGCAGGGTGTTTTGCATCTTCATTTTGCAACTACAAAGCTTCAAGAGCGTGTGTGTGTGTGTCCATCCGTGCACATAGTCCAAAGCAGAAGAGGGGACAGAGGCTTTTGGGGATGTCTTGAAGAGAGTTCTCTTAATTCTAACAAAGCTGGAAAGTTGATTAGCAATCCCATAAGTAAATGCTGTGATTTTGTTTTGAATTTCTTTGCTATTAATTATTAAAAGTAAATTACAATCTTTCCACAGACTCTTTTTTAGCACTGTGATTTACATATATGGGCCAAAGTGTCTTTTCAGGTATGGTAATATCCAGTAAAGTGAGAAGGATGCTTAAGTAAGGGCTTGGGTGGGGAGAGTTGGTAGATTTTTTAGATGCAAAATGTCTGTGTTTCCATCTATCTTGCTTTCACTGATGGTGCTCACAGATTAAAACATAAGCAGATGAATTTTGGGTATGACTGCAACCATGTAGAGGAGACATGAAGGAGTTCTTTGAATTTATTTAAAGGTTTGTGTATTAACAACTGAGCAGCTGTGCTCAAGGGTCTGCTTCAAAGCCCATGAAAATACGTGGAAAAGCTCCTGTTGACTTGTTGGAGCTGACCGACAACCATTCCCTACTTGCAGCTTTGTTGAAACAGATGAGTCCTGGCAATTTTTAAGCCATCTTTCTTCTTCTGATCTCTTGTGAGCATGATATCTCTGTTTGCAGACCTCAGACAGGATTATTACCAACAGTTCAGCTGATAGACCAAGCACTTCTAGAAGGTGAAGGTGCTTGGTTCAAGTTCCAACAGGGACAGAGACCTTACGCTGCTTTGACTGCGAATCCTCACACTCTGTCAATATTTGGTGGTTCTACTTCTCATCTGTTGGAATATTGCCCTTCTCAGAAAAGCAAACATTTGCTCTTCCCTCGTTTCAATATTGGGCTGTGAGAGAAAGGTGGTGATTACTGCTTCATACCAAGTGCCTGAAATGCATCTAACTCCTGCTGGTTTGTTTTTTTTTTAAATGCCAACTTGTATTTCTGCTTGGATTGCTGAAAATAATGTGTGTGTGTGTGTAATTGCTCTGTAACATATGCAGATGGAGGCCCTGACTAACTGCGAGGTTTTGGGAGTAGCTTGGCCCAGTATTAAAAGGATTAATCACATACGTGAAGTTATGCACGTAGTTTTACTTTTGCTGAACGTAAAGCTTATCTGGCACCTACAGTGTTATGTTTGGGCTGGTGTCCAAAAATAAAAAATGGTCAATAACGATTGCCAGCTAGTCTGGCAAGAACCCAATTATCCCATTCTCTTTCCATCCCTCCATGCACATGTCAATAAATAATCACTCAGCCATGATCCTAATCAACTGTCTCTGATTAAACATATGTGTCCTGAAAGCTTCCAAACTGTAAGTGGTAGCAAACATCAAAACGCCTTCACTCATTTCTATTTCTTTCGATCTGTTAAAATACCTATTGAGGCCTTAAGTTGTTTGACTACAATTGATGTATACTATGGAAAATCAGTTACGCGTTGCACGGACTGATCCAAATCGACACAGAAATACCCATGCACTGCGTGAACAGTGTAAGAGCTCTTGGAAAGTGTCTCGGTATTGAATAACGGGATGCTGTGCCGCAAGTAACGCGGTTCTGCCTGGTTTGGAGCTGTTCAACTTTGAAAGTTGTACAACGGGACTTCAATTCTTGTTTGGAAGAAGATTTATAATAAGGTGTTCTGCATGCAAATTAGGCATCCTCAAGACTTTAAGACAAATATAAGAGTAAAATAATTACTTTTATAAACAGTAGATACAGTTAGATGTTGATAGAGATGTGTGATTTTTTTTTTTCAAGGCTGTGGGGTCGTTTTTGGGGTGGTTGTGGCGGCAGCGTGTTCCCAGCACTGCCTGCAGCTTGCCCAGCCCACGACCATGCTGTGCTCAGAAATAATGATCACAGCAGCACTTTGGTCCCTATCAGAACTGCGGCAGGCACCACCAAATTGGTTCGGGGGCTCTGGAAAAGGGAGCAGCTGGGGCTGTGTGACTTCAAAGCGGAGGTGGTATTTGTGTTTCTCATGTGCGGGCCCTGTACTGCAGGAAAAAAAGCAGTTGTAGAGAAAACTGTAGTGAGAATAGCACGGGTGTTTCTAGGGGCTCCTTGCGCTGTTGGTGAGCTCACTGTTTCTATACAGGTTGTGTTATGACGTCAAGTACTGTGGGATGCATCTTTTAATTTTGATGACGCGTTTTCCTCTTGAGTGTTCAAGAGCAGACAGGCTTTTAGTTTAGGAGTTATTGTGGATGTTGGAAGAGCTGCTGGAGTAAGAGGCTGAGGCTTTGTAGGCAGAGAATGAAGTTTGCTGGGAGCACAATTTAATGTTAAATGTATATGTAGGGCTGCAGATGGCATCCTCAGGTTTCAAGCATGTGAATTCAAACTGCTGCGGCGATGGTTTCGAATTGTCTTCCAGCATGGAAAAGCTGAAGCTGCACAAATTGGACTTTGGGTTTTCCTTTGTTTTGAGAACATACTGCTCAATTTATAACTGACTGCATTTTGCATTGAGAAAAAACAAACAAACCCAAAACCAAGTTCTCACGAAGTTACAGGTGCAAGGGGCCTAGCCTGCGACAGATTTTTCTTGTCTTACTGCTTTGTTTACCTGATTCCAGCTATGCTGTATTTCATGCATCAGTAATCATTTAATTTGTAATGATCCTGCACTTCTGTGAACTTTCTGCTCCTAAAAAGAAAGTGCTGCTTTCTATTTACTCTCCCAGAAAAAAAATGGGCTAAATAGTGTATTCTACCTATCTGCATTTAGTTCTTTCAGTCGGATGTGTCTCTCTTCAGTCTCTGCTTCAAATTGTTGCTTTGCAGTGTCAGCGACTGGTTCACCCCGTCCTATCTGCATCATAGTACAGTATGAGTTATAACACCATCAATTTCGTAAACTTGAGATGAATAAAAACATTAAATATAAAAGTTATGATATTTTAATTTGACAGTGTCTCAAATCTAGTAAAATCCTTTCCTGTGCTGCACTGAAACCTTAACTGTTGATGTTTATTTTACTGTCTTTCCCGGTGCTTACATAAATGAGGTACATCCATATGAAGCAATTATTTGAGTTTCTTTTTAAAAACAGAGGAGAAAGGGGGGGGAAAAAGAAAAAAGGTTTCTATTGCAGACTTTCTAGCCTTAACACCCTTGGATCTACACTGTGCTGTTATTTCAGAGATCACTTACTCCAATATGTAGTTGTGTTTAGACCCTGATCTCTACTGGAAGGTAGTTTGGCTCTTAATCAGATCAGGTGGCTTGACTTCAATAGGAGTGAACTTGAAAATATAAATTTTATGCAAAGAAAGTAATATTTATTGAATGGTCCTCTCTTTGGGACTTTTCTATTTCTTTCTCTCTCAAGTCATCAGGAGCTCCTGCCTGTGGTGGAATTTGAAGTTAATTGGGCATAATCTGGCTATTTCCAGATGCTCTGCAGACTGGTCAGATCAATAGGCTTAACTGAGGTGCACGACTTTTTGAGCATATTATGCACACAAAATAAATGTTATCTAGAGCTTCTCAGGTACGTGAAACACGTGGCAAAAGTGCTGTTCAAGTAGCACATCTGTGCACAGTCAATCCAGCGTGCTTGTGACGCTTTGGGCACACTGTTTGTGCTCGACACAGCCCAGGCCATGACACGCTTGCCTGCTCTTCTGTGAAGCAGCATAACATCAACTTCCATAAAACTTGTACTACTGTGCTGGAAGAGTTTTGGAAGGAACCATGTGCTGGATCCAAGTGAAGAAAACATACTTCCAGCATCTTTTTGCACTCAAGGCACGGTTGAGTTCCATCAAGGAAGAAAGAATGCTTTTAAAGTATATGGTCTTTGAAAGAGGAATGCATTTTCTGTGCCTGAAGCCTGAAAACTAGTGTGCAAGTCTTTCAGCACAGTGCACAGCTGGTTCCCCTCTTGTAGAAGAGATGTGTAAGGGCACAGATGTCCCATGACGAGTATTAATTCCTTAATATGCCAAGAACCTGTTTAGTTACTGCTGCATCGCTTCTATAGTAAAAAACTTCTATAGAACAGAATTTGAGAAAAATAATTTGTAGGAGTAATTTTTATGGAAGAAGCTGGGGGGTTGGGGTGTGTTTTTGTGTTTAATTCCCTGTAAATAGTTTAGTAATCCAACAGGAGTTGTTTTCAACTGAAGGTTGGGTTTAGTTAAGCAAGACGTGTAGCCCTGTCTATACTTCACAAAAGCATAAAGCATCTTCATTTATTGTCTTTCAGATTCTGAATTTTTCAAACCAGCTACTCTTAGCCTGCTGTGTTTGGGATATTCACTGGCCATCCTATAAGATTGGGGAAATCTTGTCAACTGCAGTAATTTGTCCAATCTAGATAGGCAGAGCCCACCCTAAAAGTGATTCCTATGTGTGAGAACGTGTGTCCAGAGGGTTACATACAAAATATTCAGGAAACTTAACTTTTATTGCTTTGGGGCAAGTTAATAGCAGTTGTCACTAATGCTGAACATGGAAAATTGCATAATGTGACTATAGTCTGTGCCAAAGGAAACTAGATGGTGCTGTAGATGACATGATCGATAGAAAAAGAAATATGAACAGATCAATAATTTCAGATGGCTCTTCTGATTCAGAGAGAGGCACAGCATTGATTTGTAAAATAAAGAGTATGGATGCAGCAGTTAAAATACGCTGTGTGTACGCGCATTAGATAATAAAATAATGTAGGATGCCCTCAGCCTCAATCAAAGGCAGATAGTAAATCATCACACAGTAGCGTGCATCCCCTCTGAAGCAGGAGGCTATGAAGCATGTGAATGAACACTGGAGCCATGCAGAATGAACCATCTAGGAGAGAGAGAAAATAAAAACCCAAAGACGTTCTGCATCAATCAGGAAGATGAACAGTCCTTGCTCCATGTTGTGTAGTTGTCCTGCACGAGGCCGTGTGAGAATTAAAAGTGCTAGAGGATCATAGCAAAGCAAAAAAGCAGCACCTGATTTGGTTTGCTACTGCGGACACCTCAAAAGATTTAGCAAGCAAATTCAAACAACTGTTTTGGGAACTATTTCCACATATAACATCAGGAAAACTTAGCTTTCTCTCCTGAAGTATCCTGCTTCTGCCAACACATACAGAGAGAAGAACTGACTTTAACTGGGTCCCATTGATGTGCCAGATTTTTTGTTTGTTTTGTNTGCTCTATGGCATTTCAGTGCCCCTTCCTCGCATCCTTGTACCACTGTGACTTTAACTATTTCTAGATAAGCGTATCAGTTTTAACCTGCCATAGGTTATACTAGTTCAGGGTTGGGCTGGGTATGTATTAAGCTAAACTAGGTGGGTTTTGTGTGAGATGTGGGTTAACATGCACAAAGGTAAGTTTTGAGCTGCCTTTATAATTTTTTTTTCTCCGAACACATGATTGAAATTGGGTGTCTGGGTCCCATGTGATACGGCACACTGCAGAATTGCTCAGAATTGAATATTGATCTTCACGTTTTCTGGCAGTTTTCATTTTGGTTAGGCAGCAGCAGTTNTTTCTGTGCCTGAAGCCTGAAAACTAGTGTGCAAGTCTTTCAGCACAGTGCACAGCTGGTTCCCCTCTTGTAGAAGAGATGTGTAAGGGCACAGATGTCCCATGACGAGTATTAATTCCTTAATATGCCAAGAACCTGTTTAGTTACTGCTGCATCGCTTCTATAGTAAAAAACTTCTATAGAACAGAATTTGAGAAAAATAATTTGTAGGAGTAATTTTTATGGAAGAAGCTGGGGGGTTGGGGTGTGTTTTTGTGTTTAATTCCCTGTAAATAGTTTAGTAATCCAACAGGAGTTGTTTTCAACTGAAGGTTGGGTTTAGTTAAGCAAGACGTGTAGCCCTGTCTATACTTCACAAAAGCATAAAGCATCTTCATTTATTGTCTTTCAGATTCTGAATTTTTCAAACCAGCTACTCTTAGCCTGCTGTGTTTGGGATATTCACTGGCCATCCTATAAGATTGGGGAAATCTTGTCAACTGCAGTAATTTGTCCAATCTAGATAGGCAGAGCCCACCCTAAAAGTGATTCCTATGCGTGAGTACGTGTGTCCAGAGGGTTACATACAAAATATTCAGGAAACTTAACTTTTATTGCTTTGGGGCAAGTTAATAGCAGTTGTCACTAATGCTGAACATGGAAAATTGCATAATGTGACTATAGTCTGTGCCAAAGGAAACTAGATGGTGCTGTAGATGACATGATCGATAGAAAAAGAAATATGAACAGATCAATAATTTCAGATGGCTCTTCTGATTCAGAGAGAGGCACAGCATTGATTTGTAAAATAAAGAGTATGGATGCAGCAGTTAAAATACGCTGTGTGTACGCGCATTAGATAATAAAATAATGTAGGATGCCCTCAGCCTCAATCAAAGGCAGATAGTAAATCATCACACAGTAGCGTGCATCCCCTCTGAAGCAGGAGGCTATGAAGCATGCGAATGAACACTGGAGCCATGCAGAATGAACCATCTAGGAGAGAGAGAAAATAAAAACCCAAAGACGTTCTGCATCAATCAGGAAGATGAACAGTCCTTGCTCCATGTTGTGTAGTTGTCCTGCACGAGGCCGTGTGAGAATTAAAAGTGCTAGAGGATCATAGCAAAGCAAAAAAGCAGCACCTGATTTGGTTTGCTACTGCGGACACCTCAAAAGATTTAGCAAGCAAATTCAAACAACTGTTTTGGGAACTATTTCCACATATAACATCAGGAAAACTTAGCTTTCTCTCCTGAAGTATCCTGCTTCTGCCAACACATACAGAGAGAAGGGCTGACTTTAACTGGGTCCCATTGATGTGCCAGATTTTTTGTTTGTTTTGTTCTCAGACTTGGTTCTGTTCATAGCCTGGGTGGTGCACCCTTTCCTAGCCTCAGTTCCCCAAATGGGTGCCAGTGTTTTGGGGACAGGTGTTGCATATGATTCCTCTGTTAGTAGTGTACGAATTGGGGAATCCAACAAGATTGCAGAAATAGGAAAGGTCCAAACGGCACGCCTGTAGTAAACAGCAGCAAGCCCCTCTATCTGGAGGAGAAAAAGATGTTGAGGCTGACCAACTGTTAGCGTTAGAAGAATTGTATTATTAANTGAAATTGGGTGTCTGGGTCCCATGTGATACGGCACACTGCAGAATTGCTCAGAATTGAATATTGATCTTCACGTTTTCTGGCAGTTTTCATTTTGGTTAGGCAGCAGCAGTTAATTAAGAACCATACATGTAGTTGTGATGTTTAGTATTAAAGTTCCTTTTTCATTTGTGGTTTTGGAAAGTTAAGTTTTGTCGTCTTGAATGCCTCTTTGTTTTGAACTGAGTGTATCCTTCACATGCTTTTGGGAAAATTGATATTAGTGAGAACCAAAAGCTGCAACTTTCTAGTTTTTGGATGTCTTTGCTGCAGCAGTGGAGAGAATGACTGTCCTTTAAAGGGCAGATTTGAGGAGTTCTTTACTCTTGGTCTGAAGAGGTGTGAGGTGAGTCTAAGCGGTGGCTGCAAGCCTGTATGTACACTACAGAGGTGGATGTCCTGTTATGGAGGGGAACCTCCAGATGCCAAAATCATATGGACATAAAGTCTTTCTTGTCCAACCATGTAAGGCCAGCCCACATTTAGGTTTAGAAATTGTACAAGGTAAGCATTGTCATTATGGTTATAACTTAACGAGCCCCACGCTGGGCTGCTGAGCGGGCTCCTGGGTGCAGACAGAGGAGACTCGAGAAGGGGGTAAGCAGCCAGTGGTGCAGCCTTCCCAAAGGCAATTCCTGCCTGAAGTACCTGTGAGACCTACCGGAACAGACACTGTGCTTGAGGATTTGAAACCCCCCATGCCCGTATCGATAGGATCGGGAAAGCTAAAAACAAAAATAATCCCCCCAAAGCAACTTCCAAATAAGCAGTTTTAGTTATTCAGCCTTGCTTTGCATCTAAATGATATGTTGTCAAAGATAATGTTGTAGAGAGATGTTGAAGTATTATAAAAATGTTATTGAATTAAAATGCGAGGAAGATCCAGCCCAAGCCATTCTATAAATATCTTATTATGAAAGGCTCAGAGATGTTTCTCTTAGCAAATTTAAAATAATCATTAGAATCCTTCAGCAGATTGCTGTTAATTGGATTGAGAATTAAACAGCTTTGTATGAGTGCAAAGTTAATTAATAGCTCATTACTTTTTAATAAGGCAAATTCATTTGGAAATAAAGGAGATGCTATGGAGTTTACCACAGATTTGATATGAGATTGGGAATATCGGCCATTCTTTTTGTGGGAGAAAAGATTTATAATTAAGTTGCAAAGGTTGGCTGGTGGTGGGGGAAATGGAAAGGAGTGGAATTGATTTCCAAATCCTGGAAGGGCTCGAGCCACCGAGATGCCTCGGTGTGCCTTTGCTGTGTCTCCTGACCCCCCTCTGCTGCGGGGGAGGCTGGTGCTCTAGGCAGGGGAGGCACTGTGGGGCAATAATGGGGATTGAAGAAGCCCAAAAGTATTGGGTAGTTAAGTTAAACATTTGGAAAAAAAGCATCTTTTTTTTTCAAAAATGCCTCCTACATATCAAGATATTTGTGTTTTTTTCCATTCCTTGGTAAGTATTTACCTTGCCCAATCTCTTCACCACAACAAGCTTGCTTTCTCTATTGCTTCCTCCTTTCTCATCTCCTGCATCCCCTGCCTGCTTCCATCTGCACACAGTCTTGTTTCTAGGACTTTTCCTAGTCCGTTTTGTCCATGTCTCTCATGCCTCACATGTGCCGGTTTAGCTTCATATGAGCAAACTGGGGGAAAAAGGACCTGCTCCTCAATCTTTGTTGTACTTCTAGCTGCTTTTATTTATGCCTTGTAAGCTGTACTGGGGAGAAGTTTTGTGCCAGTGATCCTGAAGGAGGCCTGGAAAGCAGCTGGGCTGGCCCTGGTTCCTGAATACCAGAGACTGGGAGGGTGTCTTCACCGTGGGCTTAGACCCGGGAGGTGGTGGGCTTAGACCCGGGAGGTGGTGGGCTTAGACCCGGGAGGTGGTGGGCTTAGACCCGGGAGGTGGTGCGGAGCCAGTTTGTGCTCTGTTAGCGCACACCGTGTTCTTGCAGCAGGCTGGTGGATTGAGCAACACGTCAAATCACGCCAAGTGAAAAGCCTTGTGAAAGTCTGAAGTATCTTTGTCAATACTTACTGATATTTGGTATGTTTTTATGGATGAGACCGTGTTGATCTGTCAAGGCCTGTGATTTCAGTCAATGTGGGTTTATGGATGAAGTGTGTTAGTTTTCTTTAATTCTTTATTAATTGAGTTCTGTATCAGCTGTTCAAGTATTTTACCTGGGATTGATGCCAAGCTGACAACTCTATAGTTGCTTGGGTCATTTACTCTGCCCTTTAAAAACATAGCAATAAACAAAGCCCAAACTCCACTGCACATCTCCTCTAGGCTGTCATAGTTTTTGCTTTTTACTCAGTAAATAAAAGTAATTCACGCAACTTCTTTACAACTCCCCCACTGCACATACAGCAGGGGCATTTCTGAACTACGTGTGCTCTAGAGCTACATTTCTTCTCTGTGTCCCCATTTGAGGGATGACAATATGTGGTAGGTATCTTCACGTGCAGGGAAAGAATTAAAAAATTGTCACACTTCTGTACGCATAGATCCAGGACTCTGTTTTCATGTTGCTTTTTATTGCCTTCCTTGGCTGCAGTTGGCAAAGTGGTTTCCAGTCGATTGAAATATGATTAACACTTTGTACCATTTATTAAACTTGTTTTTAAAAATCAAATTTTGTTCCCTTTTGTTTCCCCTCCCAAGTGAAGTCAGGATAGGATCACCATCTGCTTTCCTCCCTTCTGCCCCTTTTCTCCCCTATAAAATACAACTGACGCAAAGCTTGGCCAAGTGAACAGTCTATTATGATGGCCATAAAGAAATCTTTATTGCTACTTGATACCTTTGAAGGGAAGGAAATCCCCTTTGAGTTACCTTGCCACAGCTGGCCCTCCTGGCTTGTGCTGAGCAGGATCTGGCCATGCAGCAAGACCAGCCAGTTGGTTAACAAGTCGCTTTTACAAGCAATAACTGGAATGAATAAAGAGTGCAAGCCCATTAATTTTATGGCTTCCTGAACTATGACTTTTGGGAAGAGGTAGGAGATTTGAGACATGGATTAAAACAAAAAATAAAAATGGTAGCAAGTCTGAAAACTGGGGGGGGCTCGGCGGGTATCTTTAGGGAGTGCTACAACTCCAGATAAAAGCTGAGCATTAGCAGTAGCTATTTTTAGAGTAAGAACAAAGAAAGTAATTTAAATATTAAGAAGCAGTTTTGTTCCTGAATCAAATAAAGCTTCACCAGAATCCCCCTGCGAATTGGTGTGTCAGTTAAGGAGCTCTACGAACTGATAAATACCTGACCGTGCATTTTTGACTGCCTCCATCATTTCTAATCCTCGGGACTCGCTGTGCCGTGGGGATATACCTTGCAGATGGACCCATCTGTGCACTGACCTCAGAGGTCTCTGGTGATCAGCGGTTTGTCATTTGAAATCTCTGCTTAAAAAATTGTCGGAGAACACTTAAAGGCATGTAGCATCCCACCCCTCTGTTTCTGTTACTAATATTTTTGAGAAGGGTATAGAAATCACTGGGTTAGAAATGCAGTTAAGGATTTCAAATATTACCTGCAGAGAGGGGAGGGGCGAAATACCCCAAACCCCTCTAAGGCTCATTTAGAAATAATTAGGTCAGAACAAATGCCTGAACCACCCAGCTGATTTTTTTCTTTTTCAGCTGTTTCTGGGCTATGTGGACTTATTTCTAGGACAGATCACCCTGTCCCTAGCAGTCTTCTAAATTGGTTTGGAGCATGCAGGTGAAGTGATGGTCACTGTGTCAGTGATCCCAGCCAAAATTTTGTGGTGTTAAATGCTTTGAATGGAGGAGTTGTCTAATTGAACCTGCATCGTTGTAGGCAGCTAATCAACTGGACTTAGATGGCAGCAGGATTGGGGGGGTTGCCTTTGATATTGGGGTTTCGGGCGGGGGGGTGAGGGTGCCTTTGATATTGGGGTTTCACCAGCCTGTACTTGATCTTAGTTTACTCACCAGGGTAAATGCTGGGTACTTTTACTGTTTAGCACTCTGCAGTACTCATCACTGCCCGCTTCATAGCCAGAAGAGTTACACCAAATCCCGATATGATAATCCACAGGTCTGTAATTGCAGTCACTGTTTTTTTTACCTATTAACATGTTGTTTTGCTCCAGTGGTAGGGAGAGATGGTAGTTCAAAGATGTAGGATGTACCTTCAGGTGTGATTATCCAATTAGTGCAGGAAAGAGTTGAGGGGTTGCATTTTGGGATTAAAATAGTGAATGTGACCCTGATTAGTGCTGCAGGCAATGGCAGTGCAGGCACTGAGAAGTTGGTGAATGCAGCTCTTGCTGCTAACAAAAAAAAAAAACACTGCCTGGGCATCAGTATCACTTACAGGCTTTCTGAGCATGAAATATGGACTTCCTCTACACATTTTTTTTTTTTAATTTCAAGATAGCTGAAGATCCACTGATATTCTTGATTCAGAGATTTCATTCTGAGCTAAAAGAGCTCACAAGAAAAATGTTTGTTTGTATTCTAATATTGCAAACAAAATCATTGGATCTTTAAGGCCACTGTTTCAGTACATTTAAAGAGCCAGGAAATTTGCTCAACATAAGAAAACTACTTATTATATGAAAATCTATGAAAACTACTCATTTCTGCAGCCATTTCTTATCACTTATTTTTGACCAGTCAGAGAACAATTGTTCTTGACCACTAGGCTATTGCAGAGATGATCTTGTGACTAAAAGGGCTAACAGGGTGGACGTTTCCAGTTCTCTTCCGGGTCTGTATGGCTTGCCTTGAACATCATGGGCATTCCCAAATTTTGGCTAGTTTGTGCAGATGCAGTTTAGAGGAGAATTTTATTACCATTAGTGTACTTTGTGCTATCTCAAGTGCTTGCTACATCTTGGCAGCTTTTTGGAGCACCTTCTCCAACCGGCATGTCTAGGGGGGAGCAGTACTGACCTGGAGAGTGAGGCGAGGGAAGAAGGATGCTGCAGGCTTCATCTTCTTGTGGCTAAAACTTGAGGACATTACTCCTGCTGCTCTGGGAAGTGGTCTTTAATTGAGAATCAGAAAAAACAATAATTGAAGGTCTCGGTGTTTTCTCTAAGGGTGTAATAGGTTCAAGATCTTCATAAAACTGATGTTTCTTGGAGTCTGCTTGCTCCCTCTTAACGGCTCCCTTGGTGCCATTGGTGGCTGCAGCTGGTGGGTCAGGCTCTCTGGGTGTTTGGTGAATGGCCCTGTGCAGCTCAGCAGGACCGTGTGGGTATCTAGGTAGGACCACCAGCAGCATCCCCACCTCTGAGTCAGAGTGGGAATGGGGTGGTCATGGGGGCAACAGTGATCCTACCTGCTGTAACAGCCCCTTTTTTGGAGAGAAGGTGGCGATGAGGTGTGGCTGGTGCTTCGTTTCATGCTCTTTGCTGAGATTCAGGAGGGAAGAAGTAGAGGCAGCAAGCTGGTTTTTGCCTTAGAGAAGAATTAATAGCGTGTGATCATCAGGAGTGGTGAAGAATAAACATACAGGTGTGAAACAGTCTGCTCCTGTGAATTGTCTTTGGCAGAACAGCCTGAGAGTAAAAAATCTGGGTTACCTTCCAAATCATCTCTCAATTTAGGGGTCAACAAGATCCTTTCCTTGGTGATGTGTTTTAAAAACCTGGTGAAAACCCAAATGACTAAAACAAGTTGTTTTCTTCTCTTTACGTGCAGAGTATCCAGTATTTGCTGTCGGATTAGGATTTTCTTGGTTTGTTTGAAGATTTTATGTTTGGTTTTCTGACTTGTGATAAATGTTAAGATGACAATAAATTTGACTCATCTTTGTGCTTCTCAACTTCTTCCTTGCAACTCCTACTTAGTTATAGTAGGAACTTAATCCATGTAAGTTCTCTGAATAACTTGAATTGTATTATTGCAAACTAAAGCACTTATCCTACAAGCAAATGAATGGAAACTGAAAATATCTGATGTTTCTGACAACCTTATGGAAGAAAGTGGCTGAGAGTTGTTTTGATTATATTTTTTTTTTTGTTTAAAGCTCCTGTCATTTTTGTTACACTTTTTAATACATACACAAATGATGAGTTGTGCATGTAAAACGCATTTTGCATTGGTGTGCAGATAGCAACACTGTTTATTTACTTTGATTTTGGAAAATGAAATTCTCTTGAAATGTTTTTCAAGAAGAATCAGTAACAAATTTGTAGTATGTCTCTCTGCCTAAAGCAAGTGTCTTTTAAGGTGATAAATAGCTGGAAAGATGAAATTTGCACCTTTTTCAGACTGTTTTCCACCACTTACCTCCAGATGTGTATAAATCTTCCAACATTTTTCTCTCCAGCATTGCCATGAGATGTCTCAGTCTTTTATCTGGCACTTTTGTTACGTTTCAGGAACATTCGAGAGCAATTATATTTTATATCAGTGGATGTTGCCAGAAGATGGGCTTGGTCACTGGTTTCCTCATAGGTTAGCCTTGGCTACTCTGTATTTCTGATTTTTATTTTTTTTTAATAAAATGCTAGCTTTTATTCATTTTAGGACATTTAAATCTGTATTAAGGAAAACCAGTTTTCATAGATCTACAGGTCACAAATTTCTTCTTCCATTGTATGTGGTCAGTCCTGAAGCGATATACCAGTTGCAAGACCCAGTTATCTCTGGGAGAGGCAGGTGATGTTGGATATCAGTTTGACTTGTCCATAGTTTTGGTGGGCACCGTGATACAAAACCCACTCTAAGTTTCATTTCCTACAACTTTTTTCTTTTTCAGCTTAAAACAGCTAAAGAATAATAATTAGCGAAGAGTAATAAGGATTGAAGTTGGCACTTCTATGAATTAGAAAATAGGAATTCAAAGGTGTAAACGGCTCCTCTGCACTACAGGAGCCTCGCAGTCAAAGGGAAGCCAAATTTGCGGACACAAGCTGTCGTCCTCCCAGTAGAGCTGAGCAAGTGACCACAAATGCCGCGTGGTTGGCGTCCAGCTGACGGCCACTTATAAATCCCAGACTGCTTCCAGCATTGAGCCGCAAAGTGACGGGCAGGGTAGGGCTGAGGAGTGGTGTGGAGTCGGGAAGTGAAATGAATGCTTCTTGAGAGCTGTTCTTGCTTCCTATCAAACCTGCTTTCCAAAAGGGGCAAATAAGATGGATGCGGCTTTCAAAGAGAATGGTGGTACTGGGGAAGAGATGTTTTGCCTTAAGGAAGTACATTTGAATAGGCGTTAGCTTACACAACTGAATAATTTATTTAGAGAATAAGGCATAGTTTCAAGTGTATATTTTTGGCTCTTTCCTTATTTACCTGAATAGTCATAAGTTGGTTTTCTTTTTTAAGGAATTAAAGGAAAAGTTAAGTTTTTCTCCACGTCAGGTAATTCAGTGCTAGCTCTGTCAAAAGGCTGAATTTATTTCTCCTATATATTTATTAGCTAAACTTATCTTCAGACAGGGGCCTTTAAAGAAGAAAACGTAGCATAGGTACCTACGTACAGTATCAGACTTCAATCCCTGATTTAACCTTTTGGCCCAGCCGATGTGGGTGGCTGAATGCTCTCCAGCTACAGGAGTACCCGAAAAATCTTTGTGGGGCTGTCCTCCGACAGCAACAGCCTTCAGTAACTGCTTGGGGTCCCTGGACATCTGCTTTTTGGGGAAAAAGGCTCCGTATGTTGTTAATATTCTGACAGCAGCCTTAATGCTCTCTTCTAGTTTGAGAAACTTCTGTGTCAAACACTTGTGCTCGTGTGAAAATCTTGGTATGTGCAGGTTTTGGGGGTTTTTTTGTTTGTTTGCTTGGATTTTTTTTTGTTTGTTTAAAGATGTGCTTTTAAATACAGTAATTTTCTTGTATATTTTTTGGTATATTTAGGAGGGGCAACGTGCAGTTCATTTGAAAGTTGTACCCAAAGCCAAAGAGAAACAGAACCCAGACAAACAGTCAGATTTAAAATTGCTGTTTCTCAAGATCAGTTCTGCCGTGCCCTAAGATTTCGGGTGCTGCACGGTCGGTGCTTGCGGTTAGCTCTTGCAGGACAGGGGAGGTGTTCAAGTCCCAAGCTGAATGACTTTATGAACTAAATTTTGGACAAATAAGCGTCTCTTGCGGTACTTGTAACTGCCAGGGGTGCGTTTGGTCTCTAGCAGGAACGGAGACGGATTTGGGGGTGAATTGTAGGTGGAAATGAACGTCTCAGCCTCTGCTGCGTGGCGGCTGCTCGGCTGAGCGGGGCATCCGGAGCGCGAGTCGCGCAGCAGCAGCAGCTGCGGTACAGGGATGCTGCAGCCGGCGCAGCTGTTAGTTCGTTTTTGTTTTGCTGGGCAGGGCAGATCGTTGGTGATTCATAGAATAGAGACGTTGCTCTGAAATTTTGAAGCAGAAATAACAGGAGTCAAGGGGTTTATTAAATTTTGCACCCTTATGGAGTAGAGACGGTTTATAAGAATTGCGTATAATGAAGCAGTTGCTTATAAAAAAATAAAGGTTTGCATTCAAAATGTGTAAGGACAAAATAAATGCTGTTGTCCAAGTTGTGAAGGATTACCAGTCCTTTCCTGTCGGAATGCAGTGTCCAAAAGGTGTGCTGCCTGATTTAACATATCCTTCTGTCTTTCAGTCTTGTGGTCCTCTGTCAATTTTTTTTTTAAGGTGCATTTAGATGCTCAAAGCCGAGGGAAGAAAAACATGCTAATTTATCCTATCTCAAAGGGGAGCTGCCTCCCTCCTCCTCCTCCCTCACTGAGCTCCCCGCAGCGCTGTCTCCGCCTGATCGAACATGCCCATTTGTACCTATTTAGCACCACTGCCGAGATAGCTAACCTGCATTTGATGGATTTTTGGCACTCCCCACTCCGCAGCAACTTACTACTTCTCTATTTGAAGCCTTTGACGCTTTAAGGATTTGATCTACCTTTTCTTTCCACGCCGAGTAACTTTATCGCAATTCCGAGCAGGCACAGCTGATGCTCTCGGTGTTCCTGCAGATGGGAACCGTGGTGCCAAATGCCACAAATAAGCCAGCTGACGCAAGGCTTGGGTGGCTGTGGTGGGTCACAGCTGATAACAGCATCTCACAGAAACACTGCTCTATAATAGCAGGTTTGATCACCTCGTAACTTTTAAACAGACAGTCTTGGATGTGCTGCTTTGAATCCTCTTGTGTCAGCTTTGTAGGTACTTTGGGAAGGGAGGAGAATCCTTTGCTGTAACTCTTAAGCCAGACCTGATCTTGCTCTGCAAACCCCCCAAAATGCCTCGTGCTGGGTGCTGGAGGTCACCAAGAAAAGGAACTGCTGGGTCCCCTGTACGTCAGTAGTGGGTGCAGTGGAGGAGGTGAGACCCGTGAGCTGAGCAGCACCTTGCGGAGGGAGGTTCTGGTGTTGGTGGGAGAATGGGTCAGGACAGACGGACTGGTTTCAGCTCCTCAGGAGAAAAGACCGCTCCAGTCTGCGTCTTAACTTTTTCTTATTCTTGGGAACAAACAAAAAGCTCTGCTAGAAGTACCACCGCATCCCCGTTTGCTAGGGATAATTCAGGAAGGACTCTGCTGAATGGGCTTGTAACACTCCTTCCCCAATGTCCTTTACTGGTTTTCCTTGCTCTTGGTAAAAGGACCGTGAAAGGATTTAACATAGAAAGCTGGTTGGTATGTGTTGGGGGTGGGGATTCAATTAATGATCCCAAATTTAAGGATGCTACTTATCTTTCTGCTACTATTGCAGTCTTCAAATAAATGAAATTCATGAGGTTTATTGGCTTGTAGTTCTAAAGCATCAATAACGTTCCCCTTGGCAGGCTTTTGTGTGGTGTGTGTGCGGTGAATAGAGGGAAATGTAATCTCCAAGTTATCAAACTGTTTTACAGTGTTCTTCTGAACTGCAGAAACCCTTGGGAATATTTATGCTTCTCCTGAGTCTTATTACCACAAAAATTATATGTGTATTTTATGGCATAGGAAATATATTGTATTTCTTTCTGATAATAAACAAAACAGAAATATGAGCTCTTACAAAAAAAAAAAAATGTAGTGGATGCTTTTGGGCTTGTTTCAGTTCTTACATCTCTTAGTGATGTTTTCCCATTGATTCTTGACACTGCCACCCCGAGATGGTTCTTGGGTTCGTTTGCTTTCTTCCCCTTTGGTTACCTCGTGTGAATTAGAAGCTCCTGCTCATCACAGCTCATCATCCCTCATCAGAGCTGCTCCCCGGGCTGTGCAAGGGCAAGCAGCTGCCCAGGACACTCAAAGGAAACTCATGGATGAAAGGATAGACAAGGCTGAATGCTGACTTTTTTTTTTCCCCCTTCCCCCAAATTGATACAGCACCATGAGAAGAGTCTGCAGATCAGATAGGCCTCACTGGGCAGTGAATAGCTTATTGGATTGCAAGATCAAGCACTTCTGCCATGTATTTTTGCTTTGGGCTCTTCCTCAAGTTGTCTATATCCTGGCTCTGTATATTGTTTAACGATGTGAGGCCAAACTGTGGACCAGGGATCGCTCTCTGCCTCTTCACAGACTTTCTGCCTAATCTCAGATAACTGAGGTCTCTTGGAGCGATCAGAAATGCCTGCCAAGGCCCTCTGTGTTTAGGCACCTGCTTATCTTGACGCATCTAAGCTGTGGGTCTTATGATATATTTAAAGGTGTACTATCAGAATCAAAGTTCTTTCATGCCCAAGGATCTAGGCAAATTAATAAAAAGACTTGATATGCCCAGATGCTATGGTCCTGGGGGACTATGTAATTAACGTAGGTGTAACTTACTCTTGGTAAAGTGGCGATACACCAGATAATACACGTGTTCCCTGCCCCAGATGGTATCCAGTCACAGAGGTGGCTCTGAGGACTAGGGTTTGGAAGTTTCAAGGATGCCAGTATCTTTGCATTTTCCCCATGCTGAGAGTTAACTCATGTGCAAGGAGTAAGAGTGGTGTGGAATAAACCTGCTCAGGCAGTTCCTCTTAATGCAGTACAGGTTTTGGTAGGTGTGTGACCATGAAAAGTGGTTTGATTGCTCCACAAGTGACAAATAGATGAATGTGTCAAAGGAGCGTTCAAAACCAGTGTTTTCTTTTGTCATTGAATTTGATGTAAAGTCTGCTTTTTATGAAACTAACAGGAATGTTTTCTGTTAATTTAGGATTATACTGATCACTTGCTTTCAAGACCATTACACTCACTTGAAGGCTAGGAGGAAGAGCAGACATCCTTTACTAGACTATTACTATCTGAGGGGCAGAGTTGGGAGAGTAGGAAATGTTAGTTTTTAGGTGCATGAGCAGGGCCTCTAGTGTTTTGCTTATACATGTCATGCCTGACTTATAAAAACAAAAGTGAGACTGCCCTGGCCTTTCTTTAAAAATGGAAAGCTGCTGCATGCCACATCAGGGAATAAAGTGTATTCATCTGCTAGACACGCTGATGAGTAGTAAGTCTTACTACGGCACCAAAGACTATACTTGCCTTGGTGTTGGTGGCTTTTCCAACTGATTCTTTTTAAACTTTTTTTTTTTGTGGATGCTGAAATCAAAATGGGAAAAAGCTCAGATGAACAAACCCCAAACCATTCTTTATCAGAATACAAGAACAGCTGAGGGAATGACTTTCTAGCCTGGCCTGTGGCCCCGAGGTCTGCTGGCCACACGCGTGTACCATTGCGTTTGCTGTAGTGATGCTGCTGGGAGTTGGGATGAGCCCCTGTAGGATGAAACAAGCTGGCTTTAGATAAACCTTTTGTGAAGAATTTTACTTAGTTTCTGCTATATTATGCTATCACCAGGACTGAAAGGACTGTTCTGGCAGGAGGGGCTGCTCCTTTTTTTTCCTAGCTCAGTTTCTCAATAAATACTGTTCAAAGTCCTTTTGTCCCAAGAGACCCTGATTACTTCTAGAAATTGCTCGGTCTTGTTGGCGGTTCTTTTGCCATGGAAGCGCAGCTACCCAGAGAGTGAAATACAGTTCTTGCTCTTCAAGATAGAGCTACTCTGCTTTTGCGCTTGTTCCCACTAGTTTCACACTCGCAAACTGGCTCTGGATTGTTACTTCTGATGTTGGAAGGTATTGTGCCAGCAATCCTAATTAGGGGTGCCATGAGCCACGGTTAAGAACAGAGCAACTAACCTGGACAAACAAATGTGCAAGTGACAGTATAATTGAAACTGCAGGAGAGTGTAGCAGGAAGAGTTTGCAGATGTCAATGAGAAATTCAGCAAGGGCTTTGGAGAAAACTATTACTCTTAAAATTTGCAGTAGGAGTTTTCTCAGCTGACTATAGGCAGGCAGGACCTCTGCTGGGTCTTTCATCCATTTTCAATTAGCTGTTCCCTTCTGACTGCCTGCCTCTTGCAACCTCTTCATCTGTCCCAGCTGCTGTGTTGGCTGAACTGAGCCTTTGGTGGCCCCAGCTGTCCCCACGGCTGCTTTGCGTGGATGCCGTTCTTTGCGTCTCATGAGTCGTGTGGTCAGTACGTAGTCGTTAGTGGGGGTGAGGTGGATGCAAGTTCTGGAATTCGGTACTAATTAAGTTCCTGGACACGAATTGCTTCACAAACTCCACTTAGAGGATTTGTCTAATTGACTGAGGAAATAGTTTGAAGTGGAAGAACATTTCTTTCCATTAATGTTCAAATGAACTGCAAATTACAGAACTTTGAAGCCTCCATATTTCCTTAAGATAAAAGCTTTTTTAAAAATGGGAATTGAACTTTGTTTTAAATCAGAGAGAGATGCATTTATATGTGGTGGGGGGAGGGGTTTTAAGTAATTTTCTGCATGAATAATTTGAAAGCTGCTGATGACTAGTGAAGATGGGCTTTAACATTTCTCAGTCTTAGACTAGGGAATATATATAATTTTTTTTCTTTTTATAGAATGGGGGCTGATGAAAGAGAGAAAAGAAATTCCCTAGGCTTAGCAAATATCTCAGCATCTGAGATGACTCTAGTGTGGAGTCGTTCCCTTTATGCGATTTTGGATATTAACTGTATCTAAAATCTACCTTGCTATCGTGGTATAGGAGCAGAATTGAGGGGTGGATTGCAGAACACAGATGTGTCCCTCATGGAATGAGATATCATGGGGGGGGAGCTACTAAGCTGAAAATGGGAAGGAAGGAGCAGGGCTACCAGACAGATGTCAGCTTTCCCTCTGACTCTTTGGGGAAAAGTATATGAAATCTCCAAAGGTTTTGTATGGTCTGTGCAGTTAACTCCAGGTCTGACCCCAGTTAAATTAGTGTATGTCAGCTGAACTGTGGTGGTTTGTGCTCAGCGAATTCAGGACGCTGCTGTATGTCTCTCCCATGGTAGATCATTAAGCTGTGTTCTATCAACTCACACTCCTTGTGTGAGCCGAGAGCGTTTGTGCTCATTGTCACTGTGGGGTAGCCAGGTAAGGTAGCAGCCACCTAGAAATACATCTGGATGATTCTTTCATCTTCTCCAAATCTTTCCCTGCTAACGTAGACTAATACAAAAATCAGGGAACTGGCAAGTCTCCTGAATATTAATACTAGCTCTTTTGCTTTGGAGGTATGTTGTATCCACTTTGTAGTAATGGCATAGCCATGGTAAGAGGTAGTGGTCTAAACCCAGTTTGTATGTTCGTACTTACTTTACTTAGGATTCTGATATTACCTCTAGCTGGCTGTGGTCTGCAGTGTGTATGTGCCACAATATGGTTAGTAGCTATTAGGCAAGAAAATAAATATTTTACTTGATGGGTTGCCTTGTTAAATTGTGGTGTGTATTATCCTGCATATTTAATAGCAACAGACCTTGTCCCAGTGCTCCTACTATGCAAGCTATAACAAAGACAAAAGGGCTTTGGATTGGAGGAACTACATGAACATATAGCTGCTTGCAGTAAAAAAGTGGAGTCTGTACATTAAGATGGTAACTTGTTTTATAGAAATATCATTTACACCAATCTTAAGCTGTTACTTAGATTTCTGAACCTAATCTTTTGATTTGTGCTTTTTCTGTTGCACGCTGACAGAAACTAAGAGATAGTTTTAATATTGAAAAATTTGTCAGAAGTTTTTTCTCCATGGAGAACTAAACCTTGCTTGTAGAGGTGGTGGGGGTTTTTGGCTCCTGGGGATTAGATTTTTACCAATATCGATTACAACAGTTGAGCAGTAGTACCTTTGAGCAGAAAACTGAGTAAAGGTGTATGTTTTCGTGGCAGAGGAGATGCTGGATATCACCACTTGGAGAAAACATTTCTTTTTAAGAGCATCTGTGATGATTAACTCATCTGATGAAAGAGATTGAAGAATGTGTGGATATCTCTCCTCCCAGGATCAGCGAGAAGCTGAAGAGGAATTGATATTTCAGTTTAAGCATTTGGCATGAAAGGAGAGGCAGGTGAGTGCTGTAGAAGTACAGTCATGGACTGATGTAAGAGGAGACCGCCATCAGCATGGGCTCACTTTTCTGTTCCATCACCCTGTTGCATGGTGATGGAGTATCTTGAAAAAGACCACAAGAGCTACTACTATTTTATCATTCCCTTTTCCTTTTAATTCAGATTACATACGAAATATTTTAAGTATAAATGCTGCTGTTCTACTGTGAAGGATACTTATTAAGACCTATTTTATGTAATTTTTAAATTTCCAGAGGCTGCAGGTACTTCCACTTGCTCCCTACTCTTGTGTAATTATATAAGGAATAGAACTGTTCCATGTAGTATGAGTTTGTCCTAACAATCTCCTTATATTGGTTTTCCCTATCTGTTCTGCAGCCGTTATATTTCCGTGCGGAGTCGCGTATAAGGAACAGAGTCTTTACCCACAGCTAATGTGGGTACTCTCAGGGGATATAAATATCATGACCCTTTTTCTGGAAAGCGTAACAGATGGCACCTAGCCACATACACACTTTGATGCTCCGCAAGCTGCTTTGATGCTATCGCAGGGGGAAAAATAGTTTAGCGTGCAGCCATTCTTGCTACCCTCAGCAGCCAAAAGTCTTAAGAGAGCTGACCTCCAGCAAACAATGTCAGCACGGTGAGCAAAGATGATGCGGAAATCTTGGCACATGCTTGTATTTTATGGAAAGGAGATGCCCTCAGAGTTCTGGTTCTCAGATGTGAAAGGTTGATGGGTTCTCACAACTACATCAGCTCACCCACATCCTTAAAACGAAGATGAAAGATGTTTCCTAGGGAGAACAATGATGCAATATTTACTCAGAATATAGAGAGGCAGATAAAAGGACCCACTTTGTTCTTTCCCTACGCTGTATGATGCTGCTTTGTCTTGAAAAATGTTAAAGGAAACTAGCTGTTCAACAAAGCCTAAAGAAAAAAAGGTAGTAGGGATTGACTGCCATGAGGCTTATTTAGCTTCACGGCTCTGCATCTCCTTTTCACTATGGAGAAGCGATCCCTGGTTTGTATTAAACTAAAGTAGATCTAGACTGTTAGCTTAATGCTAATCTATAGCACATATCTTTATCCATCTTTCAAAGTATTTCAGGTCTCTAACTTGTAGAGACTCAGGTTTCTGATACTAGTTTAGATTTATAAATAATTATTTTTAACCCTGAGCCTTGATGTGATGATCATCAATCTCTGGCCTCAGAGCGTTCTGGGGTGAGCAGTCACAGCTCCGTTGGTGTCAGCGGAATCGAATACCTGTGTACCGTTGCGCAGGGAGATTATTGTGTTTACAGAGAAATACAGGCTGTGAGCGTGCATACATAAGCTGTATTGCACACATTAAAGAAAAACTGCACATACTAAAGAAATTCACTCTTCTGGAATATATCTTGAGCATTCCAAGTAATTCCAGGTAATTGCTGTTAGTAAAGTTAATTCTCTTTTTCACAGAATCTTAAGGTTGGTTTCAGTGCCCTTTTGACCGTTTCCTACAACAAGCTGCCTTCATGCTCAAGACAAGTTCTGTTTGGTTACGCAGCAATTGCATTTTTTCATGGTTTTTGCTAGACTCTGTAATTAGATTCTGGGATCTCAGAGCCACAGGAGAAGCCCATCTTTGCAACAGCACAGGTTTACTATCCTTAGATCTTATGTATATGGTGCTTAGCAGAGGTAGTTTTAGAGGCTTTTGTCACTTCAAGGAAGAGTTAGGAAGAAAAAAAAATTAAAATGAACGGCTATTGTCAGAAACTTCTCTGGCTCTGTATAGTGAAGACGATACATGCAGTATTCTTTACCACGTAGGTTAAACACTTAATGGAATGTTTCTCCCCAAGGCAAGAATTATCCCAGAATTACGTGGTGGTCTGAGAGGTATGTTACTGGCTGTAGTCTGTAGGGTATAAGCGCGTGTGAGCGTTGTCTTGTCAAACTGAGCTTCTGAACAGACCCCAAATCATCCACCAGGTCTACAGAGGAGATGCAGCCAGCTTTGGGCGCTGGGGCAGTGCTTTAGTAGCATCCTGTGTGCCTTGCGTTGTGTGTTTCAGGTTGGTGGTTCTTTAATGCAAACTAACTAACTCTAACTCTAGTCTCTAACTTTACTGAAGACTTGGAATTATGATTTTTGTTTAGGGTGTGCCTGAGGTTTTCTACCAATGTTGTTTCCCCTTCTCTCTGCAAGTGTGTTACTTAAAGAATGGATGGCCGGATTTTTGGGTGGTATGAGCTGGGAATGAAAACCCTTGTATGGCTTGGATTTGGAAGATAATTGCTGTGTAATGAGGGGGAGGAGGAAAGTAAGATCCAGGAGCAGAAGACTGTTTCAGCTTGAGGAGGGGATGCTGCCTCTGTGCTTTGGGATAAGGCTGAAGTAGATGTGCAGCTAAAACCCTCAGTGGGGTCAGACCTGGCCCTTGCCAGAGATGGAGAATATCCATCAGCAGGGTGACGTGCCGCAGCTCTGGTGTGGAAACTTCTCTTGAAGGCTTTTGGGCAGTTCATACAGCTCCAAAGGTTGGCCATCCAGCTGTAACGTGATGTATAGGTAGCATCCTATAGAAAATTAGTTTTCTTCATGTCCAATGTTGTCAGTTCATTCATCTGTTGAAAGGAAATGAGTATTATTATAGTTCTAAATGCCTTTAAGAGACTTTTCTTGGTTCCTGTGCAGTCACACACATTTCTCATCTTCCCCTCAAGGCTGCTAAGGAAAAGCCTAAATGATAAATCTGTGGAGACAACTAATGGGAAATGATATTGATTGTTCTTTCAGTGTGTTAACTTTTTTATGCGAATGGCCTGCATGTCAGTTGTTCATATTCAGGCTGGGGTTTTTATTTTTCATTTCTATACAAGTTCTGTTACGGGGCCCTGGGGATGTTTGGAGTGACGGCAGGTGGTGCAGGGAGTTGGTAGGAGCTTGTTTTAATTGGCTTTAAATTCTGTGTTTCTGAGAAATAGCAGATGATACCCAATTCCTGAGTGTGTCATTTCTATCTATTAAGTACCCTCAGTGTAAGGGCTTTTTCTAGCCTTATGAGGACAACTGTTAGCACTCCTTATTTCAGCATTTTATGCTGATGGAAGGAACGTTTTACTGATGATCACCATGTAAGCGTGGATGTTGTGATATCTACCCGTACAGTATTACTGTGATATGGATTCTGCTCATAAAGCTGTAACTTTTTTTGCGTAGCATTGACTCCAGTAGGGTGGAGCCAAGTCCCTATGTTTGTCAATACACCACAGTCCTCAGCGTGCATAACTGGTGTCCAGGATAATTGTAAAAGCTGGAAGCTAGCCTATAATGATGATAAATTTCTGGCTTGTTTACTTGCCAGGGAATGGAAATAAGAGCATATTATGCCTTGGCGGGGCGGGGGGAAGGACTAGATCTTGCCTAAGGATTTTCCAGCTATCACAGCCAGTTTACATTGCCATCTCCAGCAACTCTCACGAGCAGTGGGGTACGTTTCTGGTGAGACAAGCAGCTAAGCTTGACCTCAAGCCTGGCTTGTCTGCAGTACTATTGATAAGCAAGTGCAGATGCAGCACTATTACCTTGCCCTTGCAGCCTCTCCTGAGTATCTGTGAACTGGTTAGGTATTGCCTGCCTCTAAATTCCCATTCAGCAGCCTTGATCTTCTTTGGATGCAATCATGATACCAGTAGTAAATGACCTTCTGCTATCTTTTCGTTGCTGCCAACGTTACCAGAAAATCCCTGATTTTCTCAGCCCTTTATCACACAGCTTTCTAAACTGTTAAAGAAAACATTGTGCTATTGCATAATTAGCAAAAATATATATAGGTCTCCTGGAATATAAATGCTATGCCTACTTTCAATGGAATAAAAATGATTAAGTTTGTTTGTCATGGGCTGCCCAGAAAGAATAAATCTTACTGGAACTCCTGAGGAGAGATCAAATAGCACTTTTTTGTCTCCTTGAAACGTCATCTTTAAATAATGGTCACATAACTCTGGATGATGTGCTGTATAGCCACTAACATTGAAAAGTTTGGTACTTTTTTGCAGTCTTAGATGTTTATCTAGAACATATGTTGTGAGACTGGAAGAAAAGCCATTGCAGCGAAGAAATAGTCAAGGCTGTTCTGGGTGGGCTGAAGATGTCATCTTGGTTTCACATTTGAAAATGTCAGAAGGGTCGCCTTAGTGTGGGAGAAGTCACAATGTTTGGTACAGGGTTTTGAGTTTGTGGCGCTTTTTTCCTTTCAAATCTTTACTCTCTTCACCATGTGTTTTTGTGAAAGTGTCAACTGATGTTATTACACTTGGCATTCTGCACCCTAAGGTTTCTAAAAAAGAATTTTTTTCCAAGTGTACAATTGCTTTCTTTTCAATAAAGCAGACCTTTTTGATGTTGTAAGATCTTTAGGGCAGGTGCAGCTGTGTTTGCACACTGCCTAGTACAGGGAGCAGGATACTGCAGCCTTTTCTCAGTCACGGCAATATAAATATACCACTAGCAGCAGTTGATTTTGAAGGGGTGTGGGGGGGAACACAAAAGAAAATCATCCTGATCTCATGGCTTCTGATGGCACTTGACCTCTGCAGCAGCAGTTTAATCTCTGAATTTCAGCTTTTTCTTACACTTTGAGATAGGGACTCGCAGTTTATTCTACCATACGCAGCAGTCAGGGCTTGGGCTCAGGATTTACATCCACAGCAGCCCTGGGTTTCTGGACCTGCTTCTCTTGCCTCATAGAAGAGATGTTCCCTTTCTGCTGGAACAGGCCATGGTACTTGGTGCAGGTAGTTGAGTGGGGTGGGAAAATAAAATATGGGACTATATTGAGCCATAACCTGTAGAGCTTGTGGGCGCATGTATCTCAGTCTTTGCTTGTTTACAGCAAAAACTCCTGTGTAAAGGCAGAGTCAGTTTCAGAGTAACAAATCAGTGAATGTTGAACACTTTAAAAAAAAAAAAAAAATCTAATTACCTTAAACTCCAGTGTCTTGAACCCAGGAAATTAAAAGTAAAAGGTGCCCTCAAAGAGTTGAGGCACGGGGATGTTACAGCACGCAATTGCTGCAGCCTTTAGTCTGCAGTTGTCTAGCTTGGAGTTGAGTCTTGCATCGGTATGAAGCGGGATGCGAGCGAGCATGAGAGCCCCAGTGTTCCCTCACCGCGCTGCCCGGACAGTCGCGCTGTGTTTCCAGCTCCGGCCGGTGAATGCCAGGATTGTTGCGGAGGAGGGCTGGCAGTGGCGGTTCCTGCTGAGGGGTGGCACAGGAAACCCCTCTGGGGCTGCGGGAAATACCGGGGGGCTCCTTTCAGTCCCGTGCACGCAGCTGGAGGACATTAGGTGCTTCGTGCTCTGCCCCAGGGGCTTGTGTGTGCAGTTTCTGCATGCGGTTGTGTGTTTGTAGGTATACGTCCTTGTTCCGATTAGATGCAACTTTTGTATTACCAAGGCTTAAGCGTGCGTTGCATTTGCTTATGGCTATTTGGCAGGGATTCGTTTCCTTTTATTGTGCCTTAAAACCTCGTAACCTTGGCTTCTTATGTTATGTAGTATCAAAAATCCTCTTTCATTCAAAACTATAAACATAAGAAAGTAATTATAATCTGTGGGGTTTTTTTTCCCATTACAGATTTGTGAATGTTATGGCAATGGTGCAGAATGTAATTTTAATCTCTTGGTTAAAGTTTGAGTTAATCTTTTATTTATAGATGTGTAGACTCAGAAACCCTAAACTACTTCCAAAATCACTCTCTCTATAGCAAGTACTATTATACCTCTTTTTGCATGCAGTGTGTGTAGCCGCATATCTATGTGATCATAACTGCAAAGCAGCTAAATTACTCAAAGGGGATTTTCCACTTCAGAAACGTGGGCTTACCTTGTGTACTAATAAAGAGAACGCCTGCCAGTCCTTTCAGGTTTTTATGGCTTCTTTGTGTAACTGTGGTCACTGAACGTGAGCTAGGTGGTAGGCAGTGTTAAACCAGCGACAGTGTTGAAACTCGTGCTTTAATTGATATTTCTCTGTCTGCAAAGGACCAGACTGTGTGTGCCGTGCCCTTGGGTGAAGGGATTGTTTCAGAAGTTTGCGCTTTGGAGTGCTCTTCTACCTCTGGCTGTGGGATCGCTGTGCCACTGTTTCAGTTGGTATCTAGGGGAAACTACGTAAAATAAGAAAGGGAAAATATATTTAGAATATGCTGGGGAGGGGCAGAGACAAGGAGGGAAGCTTTGAAAGCAAGGATTGCTCAGAGGGGAGCAGGAGTCCAAAAGATGGCCTCTGAAAACTTGAAAATTAGCAGAGGAAAAGGTGTTATACAGCTGTTATACAGCTACTGTGTTTCTCGGTGAAATTCAAGAAGAATTAGTGAGCAGGCAAGCTGTAGGTGGTATTTTTTAGCTGACTTGCGCAGTCACTGCTTTTATACCCAGGCAAATTGTGGAACCGTAAGAGCATTGTGTGAAAGAAGAATTCATAGCAGAGACTTGAGCCCATGGATGGTTACTCTTGTATCCTTTTAAACTTGAACTTTAAAATTGAAACAGACCATAATAATGCTGAGATTGGGCTCTGCTGAGTTCATAGCCAAAGTAACTTAATGATGTAGTCTTTTCTGCTTCCTCACCGCTACCCTCATTCCCAGAACATTACAAGTGCCTGTTTTGATTTTCTTTCAAAATCAAAGACATCCATATCGAGAGGCAGTATGAAGTCTCCATAATAAACAACCACTAATGGGTGACATGAAGTCATTTTCTTTAGTAAGAGAAGTCAAGGTCTATAGTAACCTTGTGACAAAAGCAAATCTAGCATCAGCTATTCAATTTAGCATCAACCAGCAAATTGGAAATGTGTGACAAAAAAAGGTGACTGGCTCTGCCAAAGAGCACGGGAGCCAAAGAATAAATGGTGAGCGTTATGTATTGCCCTATTGACAAGCATGCGATGACCTCCGTGTCCCCAGGGACTGCTTGTGGCAGAGCAGCGCGGATTTGTCCTTGGGTTACTTGGGAAAGTGATGTTTGCCAAAACTGTTGAGCTGTGGCTGGGATTCATTCCTGGTGGGATCACCAAGTTGGAGGACAAAAGGAGATGACAAAGGAGTATTCTGTAGAGTTACCCAACAGAGAAGACTATAGCAGTCGGGTTTTTTTTCCTGATAGCTCCTGGTTGCAGTATTGGTTTGAGTGGAAGTAAATATTTCTGAACAAGAAAATCTTCCTGTCTTAGGGGAATTTATAAAGAGACTTCTCCACTGTAATCAGGTTATTAACATTCAGTGGATCCTGACACATCAAAGGGACTTGTGTGTCTGAATGCATCTTATTGGAAAGCAAAGCCTTTCTGAGAAAAACTCAACGGGAAAGTTCTTCAAAAGGGGGAACGTAACCCCCGGTCAGCCTGTCACAAAGCAGGCGAATGCATTACAGCTTTCCCAGTTGAGTCCTGGGCTCAAAATTTAAGACTTGCATTTCTCTGCTGGTTCAATCCCCAGTAGTGCTGTCACAAGAGGATAAGTTTAACATTACTGATCTCTCCTTAAAAAGTGATTACTCCTCCTGCTCCCCCCTCCTTCTTGGAGTGATTGTGTGGGTTATCTGGGGTGGCCTGTGTGGGAGCATGCCAGGAGCTGCCCAGCCCCGAGATGGAGACTGACCTTCACTGTTGCTGTTTTGGTCTGGAGTCCACCTACTGCGGGCTTTTCCACAAGTTAGTTAGTGGTTCCACTGGAGACTTACCGTCCAGATAAACCATTATAAGGTTTAACAAGAAGAGGGGGAGTAGATAAATGGCCACTTTTCTGCAAGTGGCTTCCTGGCCAGCCCCGTGCTGCTGGAGAACGCTGTTTTGGGGGAGCTTGGGAAGTTGGGTGCTGGTGTCTCTTGCAACAAATGATTTTCCTATGGTGACTCTGGAGTGGGGAATAGGGGAGAACAGACCACTTTAAGAATGGCTTTATGTTCTTTAGGACAGAAAAAATTTGGGCTGCAGTCCTTGTGTGCTGCAATGTTTGGGATTTTTTTTTTCTTTTTAAGACGTGGCATTTCTAGAAGAGTGGTTAACAGAAGATAATTTGATCTTTCTTCTAAGCTAGAGAAATCTCATGTCCCATGCAGAATGAGGGCAAGGAGGATGGACAGAAAGATTTAGAAAAGCTTTCATAGTATTAATGTCTGATACGTTTATTTATTATGCTTATTACCCAATTTTGTCAAATGGCAAGCACTGTGAAAATTCTTTATCAAGCCCTTGCAGCACGGCATTAAGTTCTTACACCTTGTGAGTATTGTACAGCACCTATAGCAGAGGCTCTCTGTAAATCACCGTAAAAGGAGTACATAGTGTTGCGATGGTTAATCATGATTATTTAAATAGGAAATAACTTTGGTCAAGTAAAATGCTAACTTCCTTTTTTCTTTTAAAAACCACTTTAGAGAATATTCTGTAAAATAACTTGTCTCCTGTATAAATTTAGTGCAGAAGATTATCAGTTAATTTGCCTCTGCTTCATACTCAAGTATGCAAAGCTGCTAAAGACTATTTTTGCCTTAAACATCCCTGGGCTTTTTTGTCCTAATTTATTCTGTATTTCCAATTAAGCTGTATGTTGTCAAAAAAAAAGTTACATATTTTTGCCTTTTTTTTTTCCCCTGAAAAATAAATTCCTCTTCTAGTTGAATAAATCCCCAGTGGAAGCCTCCTGCAGCCTTTATTAAGGCAAAATTGCAACAGTTTTTCTGGAAGATCAAGATCTACTCCAGAGTAAGAAATACAAATGACCCCTGCAGAAGCTAGTTACAGATATGAATACTGTAGTATTTGTATGTTGGCCTGAAAATTCAAATGCAGAACACTTAAAGGGAGGAGAGCAAAAGAAAATAGTGTATTTATGCTTTATTTAACATTTTGGGGATAATTTCAATGCAGTTAAGCGCAGCTGCATCAATGGATCCTAGTATTTATGAGTCACTGCAACCACACGGTCATGATACAGGTTTTCCTTTTGCCGGAAACCACAAAGCAGCAGCAACGCTCAGGCACTGTAAGGACAAATTGAAGGGTCGGTGCTGGCCCTCAGGTATGATGCTACTGTGCGTTATTTCAAGGTCTCAGTTAATTTGTTGTTGTGGTTTTGGGGGGGGTGGGGGTGTCTTTTTCCTCAACCTGCCACTTGCATCACAACTGTGGGAACTAAGAAATCGCCTTTGAAATATCTTTATTCCTCATCTCTGTAGCTGAAGTAGGTGAATGTAAGAGTTAATTACACGTCTGTACGGTGGAGGAGAACTTTGTGGTGTGCAGGGTCAGGATCCCAAGGAGATGGCAGAGGGGGAAGGAGAAGGGATGTAGCTGTTCAAGATTCAGTTAAACACAGCCCTGGTTCTCCACCGGAAAAATGTGCTATGCTTAAACTGAGTAGGCTTACAAAATCAGATAATGATGTATTAATGTTCCTCTCCAGGTATAGAGCTACTTTGATTCTCAGTTATGGGTATTTCCCATAAACCTGTAGTTTTTGATATATGGCTGGGAATGGTAAAGCCAAGAAGCCAATCTCTTGCAAGGACGTAGGAAAATGGCTCTTTTAAAGGGAAATGCTGAGTTGGGGCTGTGCTGCTGGGGATGGGAGAAGGTGAGATTGAACCCTGGTACGTGAGTAAACAGGGGAGACTTTCACCCTCTGCTTCAAGGACTGTACCACAGAACATCTTCTCGCTTTGGCACTACTCTGTGCTCTGTCCTGATCTCTGTGTTGCCGTGGCAGAAACTGTATCGTTCTTTGCACGACCAGATGACCAGACACACATGGGTGCACGGGGAGCACAGACACGAGTCTCCCAAGACAACGAGTGCTTCCCTGTGCCTGAGCACTTGGGTTTTGAGACTTTCAGGCTGTGACTTCTGAGGCTCTTGGCTGTGAGGAGAAGTTACTGGGAATAAAGTCACGGAAAAACCAGGGCTGCAGTTTCAAGATGTTCCTCAACATTAGCAAGCTTTTTTCCCAAAGCCTAGTTCAAAGAAATATAACAAGGACATTGTATTTCTGTGTCCATGTGACTTTTCAATGTTGTTTTAAGATGCTTTCAAGAGTGTGACAGTGTATATCTTTTTTTTTTTTTAATGGTGGTAGCAAGTACCTTGTGATTTACATAATACTATCAAACATCTATGCAGAGGAAAATTAATTACTGCACACAGTACTTACCAGGCAAAGGCAAGGCACTTTCTTGATAATTACAGTATCACTGCAGAGTAAATATATCAGTCTTCAGCTGACAATATAATTAATAACATGTATTGAGTGGTTTGACTGCTGTACTTAGTTACTGTTACCAAAACGATTTTTTTTTTTACTGGTGCTGAGCAGCTGTGAATCCTTGGAGCTGCAACTAGAGCTGTTTGCTTAGTGCCCCTGGAAATCACATCAGCAGTACCTACAGTTTATGTATTTCCCTTTCTGATTGATTGAGCTATTGAATTTGGAGAGTTGGGATTAAAGTGAACTTGTGGGTGTGTGGTNCCAGCCACCCAGTACTGGAACATGGTGATGAGGTCTCCCCTGAGCCTTCTTTTCTCAAGGCTGAACAAACCCAATTCTCTCGGCCTTTCCTCACATGGCAGGCTTCCCATTCCTTTGATCATGCTGGTGACCCTTTTCTGGACTGTCTCCAGCCTGTCCANCCTGCTCAATCTGAGAGAGAAAGAGGGAGAAACTCAGAAATCTCCAGTCTAGGCTTCTGGTGCCAGATTTTTGTGATGGTTTCATAGAATCATGAATCACCTAATACCAGGACTTCAAGGATCTTCTGGTCTAACCTTTCTTGGCAAAAGCTCCATCTAGGCAAAAGCACCATCTGGAGAAGATGGGCCAGCATCGTCCAGGTAAATCTTAAGTGTCCAACATTGGGGAATCCACCACATCCCTAGGGAAATTATTCCAATGGCTGATTGTTCTCATTGTGAAAAATTTTCATCTTGTGTCCAGTTGGAATCTCCCCAGGAGTAACTTGTACCCATTACCCCTCATCTTTTCCATGTAATTCCTCATAAAAAGGGAGTCTCCATCTCCTTTCCAGCCACCCAGTACTGGAACATGGTGATGAGGTCTCCCCTGAGCCTTCTTTTCTCAAGGCTGAACAAACCCAATTCTCTCGGCCTTTCCTCACATGGCAGGCTTCCCATTCCTTTGATCATGCTGGTGACCCTTTTCTGGACTGTCTCCAGCCTGTCCACATCTTTTTTTGTGTAGCAGGGACCAGAATTGAACACAGTATGCCAGGTGTGGCCTGACAAGTGCTGAGTAGAGTGAGATAAATGACTTCTTTATCTCTGCTGGTGATGTCCTTGTTGATGCAACTCAGTGTCCTGTTGGCTTTCTTTGCTATGTTTAGTCATAGAAGTTGTAAATTTGACCATTCTGATAAGACCTGTGCTGAGGACACACAATTTTAGCCTTTCTGTTCTGACATGTGCTGTGCAGATTAAATTTTAAGTGTGTCACTGAAGGAACAAAGACTCTCTCTCCATTTTACTCTCCCACCCTCTGTTTTCTGACTGCTGCAATATCCAGTTTTGCAGCTCCTGAAGCCTTTGCCACCTCTGTCCCATAAGTGGTCATGCTATGCCTTTGTCCATCAAAGTGATGTCAAGAGATGGCTTGCTGAGTGCTTCTGTGCTTAGAACACAAGAATAGTGGGAGGCAAAAAAAAAAAATTCCAAAGAAAAGGCACTGTAACCACTGACTTTCCAGTGGCTCATATGCCTTTGCATTGTCATCTTCGCTGATGAAAGTGTAAGAGTGTTTTGGACGATCTGCCACATTTCATAATGGTGGTGCTTTGAGGGAGTTACTTTGGTTTTAATTTAATTCTCTGCTTTTGTATCCTCCACTCTTCTGCTCCTGTTTGTTGTCAGGGGCATTACTTAAATAATAAAAAAAACCCACCAAACCAAACACCCCTTCCCCAAAAATCTGTAACAACCCAAACTACCAAACCCTAAACTAAAAAAACCAACCAGACAAAATAAAAAAACCCACAATAACTGACCAAAAACCAAAACAAAAAAAACCAAACAACCCCAAACACACTTTACATGCTTTGTTGGCCAGATCTGTGAAACTTTAAAGCCATGGTAGTATTAATTAATACCTCATCATTTTTAATGCTAAGCCTCAGGTAATAGTTAATGGTGCTGCAAAGTATATTAATAAAATTACTTGTAGTAATTAAGGAAGAAATGAGTATGTGAGGAGCTCAGAGTGGTAGGTTGGAAAGAAATGGGGACGCAGCCCAAGGGGCTTCTGGCTGCTTGTCTCCATCCCCACCGCTGCATATGGCTGATCATGGGTGGACACGTGGCTTCCAGAGCTGCGTGAGAACACCCTCTGCCCCCTCTCATGGTGACAGGGGACTGATGACGCGTGGTTATATCTGTCTTTGCATCATTAGGATTTACAAAAAGGCAACTGAACAATGGATTGACCTGTAAGTGTTAAGTAAGAACAGGATAGATTTCATTCTCTCTTCATTTACCCAGAAGAATTAGTCATGGATCATTTGCAGTGTTTTTGCTGCTGTAGAGAAGCAGTGTAAAGACCTGAAGATTGATTCCCACTGCTGCTTTGCAGGAAGCATCTCACGTAGTTGTATTTTCAAAGTATCCTCCAGCTCTGGACAACAGTTATAGCCACAACTTCTGGTGTATAAACTAATACAGGTATGAACTGAGACATGAGAGCAAATGAGACTTTGATTTTGAGCAAGGCTGACTAACACTGGTCTATTTTGCTTCCATTCTTCCTTCTGTTCATGTGACTGGGTGCTTGTTTACAGCTGATCATTAAAGGGCTTTTGTTGACCTCATAAAGACTGCCCATCTTGCCAGTCTGTCTGGTTGTAATTGATTTGCTTATTGCCAAGCTGGTCAGTGTGAATGAAGTGTGGGATTTTGCAAAGTGGAGATCAAAAGTCACATCTGTCCCATCCTGCTTCCCCTTCCTAAAGCCCCAAGCTTTCACCCATGGTCACCTCTGCCCCTTACAAACATTACTGCATCTGACCATGCTTTATGTCACCAACTTTAACAAGTGGAGAGAAAAGGTGGTTTCTGGATTTTGCTTTTCTTTCCCTAACTTCGAACTGTGGCACTAACCAGATTCCTTCAGTTAAACGTTACGGCGTAACAGCAGCCAATATTGCATGCTAGGGCATGGTGTTTGTCAGCAGGTCTTTTCATCAAGGCTAACGTATGCTCCGGGTAAGAGCATACCATTGGGGGTGAAGAAGGAGGTGGTTGCCACAAGAAGTAGAAAAGGTAAAATATTCCCTTTGGATCTGTCTTTTGAGAGGGGGAGAGAATTGAATGGTAGTTAACAGCTTGAGGTGCTACACGGCCTTTTTTCAATCCGGTGCTATACATAGTATTGTGCTAATTACCAAAACCTCAATGACTGCAATAGTTTATGTTCATTGTGGAAGCTTCTTCTCTAGATTTAAATCAATTTGATCTTTCCTCCTGATTAGGAAAAGCGCATAAAAGTGGATCTCCCAGAGGTTACATGAATATCTATGCTTGCTGAATTTCCAAGCCACGTTTCTCTGCTCTGACATTGCTTGTTGGTATTGGTAGCTTCCTCAAATATTTTTGCTGGCTGTTTCAGAACGGACAGGAAAGACAAAAAAAAAAAGTCAATTGGAAGATTAATTATATTTGGAATTAATTGCTGGGGGCTGCTAGTGGCCCATCAACCAATACCCAGCCCTGAAGGAACATTGAGGGGAAGAGAAGCTGCAACAAACAGTTCAAATATGAGTTAACTTAGAGTTTTACATAAAAACTGTTTGGGAATTGTTCATTGTAGTTATTTTACTGTAGAAAGTGCAATATCTGCAAAGTCAGTTTCTCTGTGGAAGTTTTAAGTCTAAAGTCTTGAAAACAAGCAAGCAACTCTTCCCCCTTTCCCCTTTAAAGAAAAGCAAGAATAGTTTTTTCATGGCCAATACAAAAAATATTGGTACTTGGACCCAAGTGTCTAAACTGTCTTCCAGCATTTTCCTGTTGAATTGGAAAAATTATCCATGGTTTTATTTTGCTATGAACTCCTTACTGTCCTTAGGACTTGAAGCTGCTGAGAGCTCATCTTACAGATGAAAGACTTGACCTTCATCTGCAATAATGTTCCAGGCTTCTGACCAGAGCTTCACCAGGGTGCTCTGTTGGGACATCCATGAAGAGATGGTCCTGCCAGCCTGTAAGGAGATGTGAGCTCTGTGCTGCAGTAGAAAAACATTACTTAATACAAAGCTGATTTGCAGCTTTGAGAACTGAAAGAAGTGTTTCAGAAATATCAAAATGTGTCATTTTGATTAAAAAGACTATCAAAACAGGGTTTGACGAGTCCTATTTTAAAGGTTAAAAGAAATTAATCTTCTTACTCTGATTTGGGATGTGGAGAAATATTTTCATGTTTGAATTTTTCCTGGCCCAGAAATTTTGAATTTAATTCCACTTCTATTATAGCCTGGCAAAAATCTCTAGTATCTTTGAACTTTCTGTTGATTTCAGAGAAATGTTAATTTAAGATGAGAATGTTTTTGGTTTATCCAAATGTGAAACTCCCCATCTAACTTGGTGCAAACAATCAATGTGAGTGTTTTCCAATATGGGTCTTTTTCCTCTTCCAAAATGTAGCAAGATTAAAAAAAAATAAAAATGATCCAGATTGTGTTATCCTTTCACTGGTAGTAGCCTAAAAGAGTGTTGTCTCATAGGCAGAAGAGTACCAGATGGAGAGGCTGTGGGCTGTGCATTCAGCTGAGTCCTTGTCCATCTTATGGCTTTTGGGCAAATCACTTCTCCTTTCTTAATTTGTAAAGTGTGAGTAATAGTACTTAACTCCCAGGAGCGCTTAATGTACTAATCTTTCTGCAGACCTTTGCTGCTGCCATAGAAATAGAAAAGAGAGTAAGGTGCAAAGCCAGATTTCATCTTGTTTTGCTTAAGCCTGTCATTTTAGGGTGGAATTAAAAAATTACTTGATGTGATCTTAAGTTTTTATTCCTTCGCGTAAGCCTGTAGCAGTACTTGTGCCAGCTTCATCCCAACTGGAACTGAACTTTGCTTGTTGAAAATCTCCCACTCTTAATTTTCTCTAGTTACATAAAAGAAAAAAATGGTATTTAGCAAGTAAAAAGTAGAAATAAGTTTTCTTTCAATGTTTCTAATAGTGTTTATGTAATCATAGATTTTAAAAAAAAAAAAAATTATTTCTCCAGGTTTTTGGGTAACACTTAGGCAGCAAGTGATAGAGGAAGGTCGATGTGAGCCAGGAGATTGCTGCCTGGGCATTTTAGCAGCTGATATAACATTCACGGCACTGGTAGCAGCGTTGTACTTCCCGCAGTTACTGCAAGGTGGATGAAAAAGCTGCCCCAGGGTTTTCTGACAGTCCCTGAATTAACAGGAATTTGTCAGGTTTGTGCTTGATGAGATCAGCAGAGAGATGGATAAAATGATAGATGGAGCTTATACTGGGATGTGCTCTTGCCCTCTGCTCTGCCTGCCTCCTGTGACACTGTCACTTACTGGGTGGAATAAAGTTTGGGATGAGGCCTTTACTAGGAAGGTTAGAAAAAAAATGCCAATTGGCCCGGTGTCTCTGAAATGACTGCTATGGATCATAAAGGATGTAAATTAAAAGCATGCTGCTGCTGTTCCTGCCACCGCAGCTGCTTTATGTGCAGCACCACTTGGGATGGGAGGGACGGGCTGCTGTCTCTTGAATTCAAAGTCACAGTTTTGATCCGAGGCTCGATTGGTAACCTCTGAAAGTCACTGCCATCTGACAGCTCTCTTGTGACCTATGTGGAAATGATTTATCAGCTTCTATATTCTGATTAAAAAATAAATGCACCTGTTTAGCGCAATGCTGTTCCGGCTTGCGTTCGGTTCAGAGCTGACCTGTGATTTTTGCCCCGCTATATGGGTTCCTCGCTTTCTCAAGTATGTGTTCCACCTTAATTTTCTCTTGTGCCTGTTGCTACAGATGGATAGCCGCTTTCAGTCGTGGGCACATTATGCTTTTTTAACCTCTTGGAAGCATGTGCCTTGGGTTGCCTTCAGTGCCTGCTACACAGCAGGTGAAAGTCTATTAAAGCTCTGGCCAGGGAGTTTCAGATGACTTTTTGTTGCTGCTTTTCCTTCAGGTGAAACAAAAGCCAGCTCAAGCAGTGCAAAAGGCATTTTTCCTTGTACACAGAAACCTAATGCAAACAAGTGGCTGTGTCGTAACAGCTAGCAGAAATCATCAGTCTCGGGGAGGAGGTCACAGGCTGAATGAACCCTGTAGCCTGAACGACGCTGTACGCATAGCTTGGATGCGGTTCGAAGTTGAAATATGTCTGCAATGCACCATAGGAAGCTTCTGGTTGTAATTTTCAATTTGCAACTTTTTTGTTGTGGATTATTTGGAAGAGATCTAGGCTGGTCACTGCTATTTGCAGCAACTTCTGAACTCTGAATTCTCCTCAGGAAAAGATCCCGGTACAACCCCGTGCTTGTTTGACAGCACTGTCGTGTGCTGAATTCCCCATGCCTCTCCATCCCTAGCATCCCACCTGCTGCCATCGTGAAAATTGAAGCTTTAGAAACGAGGCATACCTGTTTTATATTCTATTTGCAATGCTAAGAACTTCCCTTTTAATGGCCAGTGTGACCATTATAAAATCCGTATGCTGATGTAGACTGTCTAAAAGCTTTCAGAGATGTGAGGAGGCACTAGTGAGCTAAAGCTGGAGCCATTAAACCATGGCTCTTCTCCTGAGAAAAATTTTCCTGAAACAAAAATTGTGTTTGATAAAGATGTTCATGTTTGCGTTGCAGCTTTCATTGTGTGGAGGGTTATTTCATTAACAAGCAACAGTCACTGTGGATTTGGAAAGGTGATATTGAAAATGGAGCTAAAGGAAAAATGAAGTTGGGTGGATAGAACACGCCCATATCTGATGGGAAGGATGGTGTGCTAAAAGATGGAGAGGAGCTTGGGGTTATGGTGAAATAGAGGTTGTAGTTCGTATTTGGAGCCTCCTACATCTTAAAGGCATCTTGAGTCCTTGCCTCTGATCTTGAGAGATTGAGTTGGGAGGAACTGGTTCCTGAGGGGTCTAAGGTCCTCTTCTTTTCTTACCAGATCGTATTGAATAACAGAATTGTTGAGGTTAGAAGGTTTCTCTAGAGATCCTTCAGTCAAACCGCCTTCCTCAAAGCAGGGTCAGTTATAGCAGGTTGCTCTGGGCTTTGTCTAGTTTTAAATATCTCCAAGGATGGAAACTCCACAGCTTTTCTGGGCAACCCATTTTAGTGTTCAGTCAAGTTTATGGTAAAACTTAATATGTTTAAATGGAATTAAATGTGTTTCATCTTGTTCCTGTTACCTCTTGTCCTTTCACTGGACCCCAGTGGGAAGAGTACCTCCTTTGTCTTTATTCCCTCCTACACGAGTCAGCTGGAGCAGTTGTACCTGATAACACCACAACCCTGAAGCTGCTGCTTCTATCAATCCCTTTAACAGAATTTCACCGTGCCTTCATCCTCTCTTGCCCTTCTGCCTAAATCTGAGTTTTTCACCTATCTGTTGTCAAAATTCACGGGTGCTCAGGCTTCCTCTGACCTTTGATTTCTTTTACCCCCCTGTTGGCACAGGGCAGAAATGAGACTCCTGTATCTCCATCACGTGCGCTTGCTTCTTCGCTCTAGGCTGTCCAAACTCTCTGAGATGCAGGACCCCTTCTCACTCTGAACTGCCATGCATGGTCTGCAGAGACGCTCTGATAGTTTGTCCATGGGTTGGTGCAATCACCTTCGTAGTGCTGTGTTCTTACAGCTCGTCCCAGGTCATTAATGCCTTGCTCCTTCTCTTCATTTTCTGTCTCGTAGAAGCGCTGTACGAGCTGTGGTTTTTGTCAAACTGGTGGTCAAATCTGAAAATAAAATAAATCTATGGTAACTGGTATGCTAACAAATCATAATTATCTGAGGATCACTGTCATGCCTAGATGAAAATCTTGAGCCAATTTTTGATGTGAACCAAAGTGGTGTACCAGTGATCAGAGCGGTTGTGATCCTAAAGCTCACACTTTAGGGAGACAGGAGAAAGCCCCCCCAGAACAATTGCTGCTTTATCTTCTCCCACCTTCCCTAAGATATTCCCCAGATATTTTTTTTATTAGCATTTATATAAAAAGATTAAAGTTACATTTTAAGCAATCGAAACTTAAGTCTTTATCTCCTTTAAAAGCGCTGTCTAAATGAACCTGAGCATTTTAGAGCCGAGACATTACTAAGAGATTTGGATGCATTATCTCGGTAACCTTTATAAGCTGTTATTAACAGAGCTGCACAGATTCCCAGAGCAGCATTTGTGGTTTGTGGGGGGATGCTTAGGAGGAACACAAAATCCAACCAATCTAAACAAATTACAAAGCTCCATCCCCTTAGTCAAAATAGGTGGAGGTATTTAAAGAGGAATTAGTAAATAAAGTAACTGCTCAGAATTAGTAAGGGGGGAAAGCTCTCCCATCCCTACTTTCATTACAAGGTGCAAGATAACTGTTTTCTTGCATTTCACAGCATATACGAAGCATCTGAGGAGGAGGCATTACCCTCCCGTCCCTGGCAGGTCAGAGGCTGGGATTGTCTTCTGCGGTGGGTGACGGGAGGTTCACAGCTCTGGCCCGCCAGACTGAACCCAAGACAATGTCCACAAGCGACAGAAGCAGCACATCTCTTTAGATCCCTGCCCATGCATTACAGGGCTCCATCCTGCAAAATCAGCTTCTGATCTTCTGTCCTTCACTAAGATCAATAAGTTGGTGGTAGAGTCATTTTTTGTGGCCAGATGTGCACAAACAGCTGGAGCTGCTTCTCTGTTGCTATGTCAATGTCTTTCCCACTGATGTTTTTCCCCTTTATTATTTCCATGGTGGCATATTTTTAGCTTAATTAGTGGTGGCAGTGCTAATCTGCTGCCTACTGTTTTTTTTCTCCTGTCTTGGCATTTAGAGGCTACACTACAGATATGGGGAAAGTAAAGGATCTCTTATCAACCTCAGTACAGTTGGCAGTACAAGAAGGTAGCAACCGTTTTGATGATGGCTTTAAAATCCTCAGGAATCTCAGAATAATATGATACAAGAAAAAAAAAATCCTGAAAAATAATTTTGAATGTTACATTGAAATCCAAAGAATCAGTAATCCAGGGCATATTTCCACTGCAGAACAATACTCATATTTGATATGGCTATTAAAGAAACATTTTAACTCTGTAAATCATGCCCCTTGCCTCTCAGGGCAGTCTCTTCATATTTTCCAGGTGTTGCCTCAGTTGTACATAACCTGTGTGCTTCTGGAGTCAGGGATAGCGAAGTCTAGCTTTGGCAAAAGAGGCCTAAATCAAAGACATTGCATTTGCCGTAACAGTTTATAGCAGTTATCTGTCATCTTTAGTGTCTTATTTCTGGCTATGTCCAGCACTTGATCCTTAAGAGAAAGACAGTGCTCCTCCCCACAAACAAGGTAATCCTTTTGGTAAAATAATCCTGTTGTGATCTGTTTCCTCCAAGAGCAAACCAAAGTGTGACTCTACTTTCCTGTCTAAGTACTATGGGAAAAACCTGACATTTATACCATCCTATTTTGTCACCGTGTTAGATGCAACCAATTATTTCAGGTGATGGATCCACTTATTCTCTAGAAGCTATAGCTAGCTCTTTGATATCTAATGAAGGTATTTGCCACTTTCAGTACTTTACATCTTCAAAGCACTGTATAAACATTCAATTTAATACAAAAACCCACTAGGGATGGTAAATGAATGAAATATGTACAAACTTGCACTTAGAGGACTAAAAGGCCTTTCACAGAATTGATGGAAAGGTACGCTTGCTGTACGTGGCATGTGATTTATGCCAGTGCTGACTTGTCCCTTGCAGGCAGTATGTGGGTACGTCTTCCCTGGTCAGCTGAGCATAGATTAAAGCCTCTTCTCCCCTCCTTGGCGTTATCTGCAGCCATTCCTTTTATCGCTGTAAAAACCAAACTCGTTTCCCTCATCATATAAACTGGAAATTCTAGGGAGGAGGTTCAGCCCGTAAACTGCTAGCTGAACCAAGCAAAAGCCAGAATTTGATCTGTAAAAAATTTTACCACGGATCTCGTACCCTGTTTCAGTGTCCTGGGTGACTGTTACCGTGTTTGACAGCACCGAGGTTTCTGGCTGAAGACACACGTGGTTTGTTATCCTGCTGAAGGGATGGAGTGAAAGGCCTCAGGAGGAGACCAGACTTCATTCCAGTGGACTCCCCGCGTACAGCACGTACTTTTTTCAGAGGGTCTTAGATGTGAATGCAAGTCCAGGCATCTGTAACCAGGTACAGTTGTACCTCTCCCATGCCTGCTTGCCTCTCCTCCATGTTAAGTCAATTTTGTTACCCTTTTCTTAAAGTTTGGGTCTGATCTACCCACAAAATTGTTTTTATTTCAGCTATTGCTGTGCTAGCTTAAGCTTCCCAGATGAATCATTGTCATCTGCCTTGTCTATGAGCAGCACAGAGCTGCTGCATAGGGTTTTGGTAGGAGCAGGCTTAGTGCGGGATGCACAGCACTGCGGCAGCGGGGACCCCCGAGGGGTTGGTTGTAGTCCTGCTGGGTTAATTGCCGCTGATTGGAATGGTGGGTTCATCCTTTCTGCCACTGCTGCCACCTGCTACCATGCTATGTAAAAAGGTGCAGAGTGTTTTGGTGTTACCGAGTATGTTGCAAAGCCTGATAAAGCAGGTTGATGACAAGTAAGCTCAGTATGTTGCAAGTAAAGCTGCTGATTTCCAGCCAGCCGTGGAGATTGGGAGGGTTTTAACTTAGAAAAGTCCTATCACTGACCAACTTCCAGAGAGTTTCTTTTAGCTGAAACCAGCCGGAGATGTGGTCTGGCCTGCAAGGCACAGGATGTCTTTCTGTGCCGTGCTCTCCGCTGTGTTTTACGGCTGATAACTTTGAGCCATTTCTCTGCTATAGCTTCCAGTAAACAGATACCTATAGAGACACAATTAGAGACGGGGCTCGATGAAGTGTGGTCATCGCTGGCTACCAACTCTTCAGCGCAGATTTTGGTGTGAGCTGGGCTGCCCAAGAAGGCACCGGGGGTCCCGCGAGCTGGACCTTGTGCCTGTGCTTCTCCGTGGCTGTCGGTGCCCGAAGGCAGCGCGCTCCGCCAGCTGCCGTGCAAATTCAACTCCCATCTACACGCGTGTACTCTAAATTAGTGAAAGAGGGTCAAAGCAGGCGACTTTGAGCACACGCCTAACAGACATGATACTCGGTATTATAGACTTCTTGCTTTGTGGCATTTGATTCTGAGAGGTGTTTTCCTCCTCCTGAAGGTATCAGGTTTGATGAGGACTGGTAATTAATGCCCCCAAGTAGCTGCTTCCTTGCACCGTGTTTTGAATTCCTCATGGGTTTGTTAGTAAAAAATTTAACACACGGTACCTTGCTAATCTATCTTTTGTAAATACCACTGTAAAAGAAACAAACTTCATATTCATGCATCCTTTTATTATTATGGTAATTAATTTCAATTTATAACTAATTAATGCTGTTCTACATCTAACCTGCCCCTTATTAGCAGTAGCAAGTGGGAATCAGTGAGTGTATGAATTGCAGATGCTGGTCCGTACGTTGACAGAAAACCTACCTGGCAGGAGCCGATCCCACACGCGCTGCCATCTCGAGACTGTCACATTCCTGCCGCTGTAAACCATGACGGATGTGTCGAGCTTTGCATCGCTGTGATGTGTGAGGAGGAAGGCGAGAAGTGGGAACGTCTCACAATTAAAAGTAACAATTTAGCTGACGGAGTGATCAGAAATACAAACCTGTCTGGTGGAGCAGAGAGAGGGGAGGAGGAAATACAGTAATGCTATGCACAGATGCTCTTTGATCTTGGCTGTGATGCAGAGCGGCACAGTCCTGCTGCAGGTGGCATTAGATAAGAGGTTGTATTCCCTGGATAGACTGTGCTGGCACTCTGAAGCAATTAGCTTTTGCTTGTTTGTAAAGTGAATATAACCAGGTGCTCCCCCACTCCCCCTTCCCAAAAAAGAATGTTTGAGACATGCCCATCTCCTGAATGCATTAATTATGGTTTCATCTTGCTCCTTCATTGATTACAGAAGTCTATACTTCTGGGTTTGCTAAGGGGGTTTCTTGTTCCTTCTCTTCCCCTCGCCCCCAAAAGGTGCTCCTGAACTGAAATATCTCTTCATGGGTGTGAAGCGAAAAGTTCAGAAGCTCTGTAATGTTAAAATGAGACCTAGATAGTTTTAATTCAAGGGCCAGAAAGTTCCTTGTTAGCATACAGTGGTATTTTGAAGGTGGAGGAGGAATGGGGTGGGTTGCAGGAGAGACCTCCAGGAGGGAGAGCTGCTCTTCAGGGCAGAGATGCTGCACGTCTTGCTTTGAGTGATACACCATTATTTTCCAGACTATCTTTGTTAGAGAATAGAAATCTGTGGCTGCTTTTCTGCTTTGTCCTAACTTTGTGCTAGATGACCCTTACAAGAAATAATGATGTGCATTAGGAACTGCAGCTGGGCTGACGAGGCAGCAGCCGGAGCAGAAAGCTGCTCAGGAGAGGGAGGCATGATGCTGCTCTGGAAGGTAAACCTGCAGCACTACGACCCCGGACTAAAGCCTCACCTTCACGGGTATTTTCTGGCTTGCGGGCTATAGATGTCTGGCACCGGGGCTCGGCTGAACGCAGCCTTGGAGGTAGAGACGAGCTGCCAGTCAGGGGAGGTGTGCTGCTCTGTCAGGACATGAGCAGTTAGAGCTGGAGGTAAGCTCCTCCTGCAGCTTATAAAACATGAGTTTCAAATAAACTTCCTTTCTCCTGTGAAGAAATTCATAGGTAAAAAGATGAGATGGCTCAGGTTACTTTCTCCTCCAGTCCGTATTTTGTATCTTTTTCATCTCAAGGAAGATCTGAGGATCCTTCTGTAGCATCCCCTAAGAAGCATTGAGATTGCGTTTTGAGCCATCGCTTACCCAAGTTCTTACCTCCAGCAATTAGTCTAACAAATCAGCTTTCTCAAGATCCTCAGCCATTTGCTGCTTTAGGGTCTAATTGTGTGTGACTGTTCCTCATTAGACAGCAATATTGACCTCTAGGGAATGGGGCTTTTCAGCCTAGGATGAATTAAACTGAAACTTTGGCAAATGTCACTGCTTCTGTCAGGACTGAAATAAATGAGCTGGCGTTGAGGGTGTGTAGCTTTTAGCACCTGGATATTGCGTCACTCGATGCCGTATGCTAGTGGGGGACGTAGTGGAGCTTTGAGAAAGCTGCTGCTCTTAAATCCTGCTCGTTTCCCGTGGAGCAGGAATACAGAACTTGAGCAACGTTGGAGTGTGTTTTAGTGTGCACATGTGGGTTGCACTGGCAAGCAATTGGCAGGGAAGCCTTATTCATACCAGTGCTGCACAGGCTGCCAAACGTGTTAGCAGTTGTGTTTTAGGATCTACACATCTGTGATTCTGACTTGGATCCAAAGTGTTAGCCTATTTGTGCATGAATGCAAGAGGTAAATTCCAGCTGTGAGCCTGAAGGTCGTTGTTCATGTCCGCGGGGGCAGGATGGGAATCCCCCTTTGCTTAGGGTATTGACGGGGGGGAAGTCCTCCTTTGCCTACACTTTATTGTGTATCATTTTATCATTTTATTTATCTTTTGTCTTCATGCAATTCTGCTCTAGACAGTGGATTCTTCTCTCCAGGGTCCAAGCACAAGAAGTTAATGAACGGTTGGAACTCCAGTAACTGCTGATCTCTGGTGAAGCTGAGTAAGGCAGGCTGGGGCTGGCTGTCCTCCATACTCAGTGCAGAAGGGGTAGCGATAGGGCGGGGGTGCTGGGAGGGAAAGGAGGAATAGGTGAGTTCATGGAAGCTAACTGGCCTGAGGTTTTTTTTTTCTTTGATTTATTTTCTTTCACCAGCAGTTCATTCTTCAGGGTTACTGCCTTCAGTCGAAGCAGAAAGAAGTAAAAGCAGAAGGGCTCTGTGTGCCCCTACAAAATGATTTTGTTTCATTAGGGAGTGTGTTTATGAGGAGATGTTAGAATATAGTTAAGGCTGTCTGGTGACTGCTTTTACGTTTTTCCTTGAAACTCTGGATGTGCCTACGTGGATAGCTGAAGGATCTGAGCTCCCATGCCTCAACTGGAATGCTGCCTGGCACTTGGGCACTCCTGGGAACATCTGGTATCTGGCAAACAGAATCACCATCTTCCAATGCCGTAACTTTTTTCAGAGATTACTGCAATTCTCACCTTGTTCTCTACTGTCCACTTATATTAAGCAGTATAAGGATTTTGCCTTATGGACTCTAGGTTTCCAAACATAAAATAGAGCGGACAGGTGTTTTTGTTAGGATGTCAGGTGGTTCAGCCCATCCTCCCCAGTGGTAGTACTCAGCTCAATGAGAAGCATTTAATCTGGTGTGGTTATGAACTAGATTCATATGGGAGTTAGATTCTTTAGTTAAAAAACAAATGACAGAATCAAAAATGTACTGAAGCAAATGGAGTTATGTCAGTTCAGGATGGCCAAGCAAAGGGAGTCTGGTTGTGGAAGAACACAGCTGTTCTAAGAGTTGGGCCGGAACTTTTAATGTCTTGGCCAAATTTCAGTGGATGGATAAGGGTACATTGAGCTTCAGAACATGAAGGGTGAGATTCATCTTGCTTGCTTTTAGATGTCTGTACAGTAGACAGCTGCACTGGAGTGAGTCTTCAGCTCCCGTTAGAGTCAGCGGAGAGGAATAGGTGGTTCTCCAGGGTGATTCATCTCGCCTAGACATCTACATGAGGATGAGATGACATTCAGAATAAAAGTACCAGTTTCTCTTCACTAAATGTAAAGAGAGCATAGATGATATGGGTGTCTGTTACAAACATCTAAGACTTAGATGAATCCCACTTGACGTGCTTTCTCTTCCTCCCTGAAGTTGGTAGGATTTCAAAGCGTTTGGTGTGATGCAAGGGATGTTCAACATTCACGAAATCAAGCTTGAACTGCCAGTGTGAGATGTGAAAGCCGTTCCACATTTGTCCTAAACTGTGGGCGGTGAATGCATTGCTTTTACTTGTCAGGTGGAAAAGCATTACTGTTGGGTACTATGACAGTAAGAAAAATGTATGTATTCTTTTGATCTCTGCAATAATATGTAATGTGAAGATTTGAAATGAGCCACTGTCCAGTGACACTTGAGCATAGCTCACTGTATCAGCTTAAAAGCTGAATATATCCAGATATTCAAAATTTTCAAAGATCTTTTTTATACTCATTTTAATGCTTTTCTAGGGCAAGATAGTTCATTCTCTTCCTCGCGTTTCACATGCAAAGCATCCAGTTTAAATACAAAGTAGTCTGAAAACAATCCTTTTTTTTTACTTTAAATGTTTAAAGCTTGGATTTAGCTTTTAGGCTCATTAATATTCACAAACACTGCTTAGTTAAGCTTGCTTTAATTTCTCTGTGTGCTTTGTTAACAGGGATTATAGTGATGTTTGCATTTGCATGTGAGACTTTTACTATTGTGTAAATTTTGGTCATTATTATGGAAAAAAGAAATGAAAAAAATGTTGAAAATCTACCTCAGTCCCTCCAGTACTTTCTCTAACTCTTGTACTTCTTGATAGCTTTGTGAGAGTGTTTCTTTCCATATTTATTAGGTGGATTTTTCATTTCTCTTTGAAAGATGTTTGAGAGTCTTGGAACCCCAGAGGAGAAGGCAGGCTTTTGGTCTCCAGGTATGCCTTTGGCATATGGCGTCGACAAGGCAAAGTACCCCTTCAAATTTGGAAAGCAAAGACAGCCTTGGAAGAGTCTCGCAGTTGTGCAGTCTTTCACTCAACTGAGACAATTGTAGGCATTAGTTACCGGCCTCCGTTGCCCTGGCCAAATGAGCTGGAAAGCATAGCAGCATTTTCCTAATGATGTTCTGGAGCCAAAGGCTGCTCACAGAAAGCACCTGTACTTGCAGCCCATGGCTGGCGGCTGCAGAGGCTGTGAAGTGTTTACAGGAGGATAATCCATAGCTTCTTTTTTTCCTTTTAACTCTCAATGTGTTTAGTGCTCCCGAAAAGTGGCAGATGAATAACTCTGGAAGCCACAGCCTGCTTTTTGTCCTGAGAGAACATACAACTTGGCACAGCTGCCGGGCTGGTCCTGAGCGTAGCTCGGAGGCTGTACTGCAGATCTGCCCTGCTGAAGATGCTGGGGCAGCAGAGCTCTTCAGCTCCCGCGTACGGAAGCAGTGAGTGCCCAGTCAATGGGGCCACCGCATTGCCAGAACCAAGACAGATGCTGCAAGCTCATCTCAGATGAGCAACCATTGCTACTGTTGAGTTGGGATGGTTGGCATCACCCTCTGAAAAGTGAGGAGATTGGATATAATTTCCTTTTTTTTTTTCTCTCTTCCCATGAGTCATAGCTTTAATGTAGAACCTTTGGAGGATTTTTTTTAAGTGTATCTCAACATTTCCAGGATGGTCATGTATATGCCATTATAGTGCTATTTCAATGCTTAGTTGTTAACTTTATTTCAATTCCCTAAGCCAAGCCTTCCCTTTTGCTAGGTGCCACTGGTACCTTTAATCTTGATGGGAAAGGCAGCTTGAAATAGCAGTTGTCTCCAAGGAATGGGATGGCAGATAAGAATTTGCAACTAAGGCAAAATCTTGAAGCTTCTTGTCCACAGGGTATTTATTACACCTGCCCAGCCTGCAAGGTGTGACAACCCTATGACCTGGAGAAAACTCAGTTGGTTTTCCCTTGAAATTGTGTCTGAGAGTGTTGATCAGTGAAAGAGAAGACACTACACAGAGAGTACAGAGTAATGAACAGGTTTGATCTAAAAGGCATAAACTTGCTTTTCTGAATCTTAAGAGGTTCTTTGTGTGCATTTTCTTGCATCACAGAGCAGTGTGTATTTTTCTTCCCCCTGTCCTGTCAGCCTGACTTTCAGAACTACTGTAGCATGGCTTTCACGATAACTTTCAACTTTATCTTGTAAAGAAGTCATTTTTGGCAGGAGTTGTCTATAGAGACCTCTACCTCATATATTAATGGTATAGACAACTTCTTCAGTCTTTGGAGGACCTCAGGTTCTGTTTTTTTGCCATGTATTTGCTGGCAGGTATATCTAGGTATGTGAGTGACGCATTAACATAGGCTGCTGCTGTCTTGAGGCATACAGGAAAGACAGCGCCTGTGCGGAAGCTGTGCCAGCGCGCCAAGGCAAAGCTTTAGCTGAGCAAACACACTATGGCTCTCAGGTGGGCTTTCAGTTGGTGCACGTAGCTTTTTGGCAAGCATGGAAAAAGGGGAAGAAAGGGAGAATAAATGGCCATGTCATATAGGCGACCTCCCTTGCAGATCAAGAGTGAGCAGAATACAGATCACTGCTTGATACCTTGGATGAGCAAGAAGAACAGTTCTTCAGTGTGTGTAACTTTAGGATAACTCTGGAAAGGGAGCAGAGGTCTGCTGAGGCATGCCAGGAGATAATCTTGCTTCAAACATTGCTGATGCTTGGCTGAACCCTAGAGCTCAGTGTAAGAGCTCAGAGGGAGTATTCCCTTTCTTCTCTGTTCTCTCCCTCCCTAAAAACTCCCAGCTCTCAAATCAGCAGCCAAAGGAAATTTGTACATCTAGGAACTTCCCATGCAAAGGCAAAACTTCCTTTTCCCTGGCTGTTTTGAACGTATGCATATTGCACCTTCCTTTGGTGTCTTTGACTACACATCCCCTGTAGTCTGTAATTTTATGTATCCCTGTAATTTATCACTCATACAGTTTTGGCTCGTGTAGTGAGAGATGCAGCAGAATCTATAAGTGAGATAAAGTACTATTGTACTTGCATAATAAGAAATACCTATATTTATTCAATGTTATATCTTAAAAAAAAAAAAAGGCTCTTGAGTGGTTTTTCGGGGGGTGGGGCATGTTAAGGAGGAAAAAAATACAAAGGAATTATCTGGCAGACCACCTTTTTGCATTTGGACTTGGCAGGACATAATTCATTAATTCAGTACCTATTTCAGACCAACAGTCCGCCCAGTCTACTTTTCTTCTACGGAGAATGTCTGTTGTGGGGTGTATCACAGGAGCACATAAGAAGGAGGAAAGTTGTGGTGTAAACCTTAAGGATGTTCTCTTTCCCACTTCAGCTAGAAAGGTGCGGAGAGTTAATATGCCTTAGGATTTGTTTATTCATTGACATTCAATCTGGTGGATTTAGGGTTTTCCATTATCCATGTCGGTATATAATCCTTTGTGAACCAGTAGCAGGATGCAGTCTCCAATTTAATAAATCAAGGTTGGGGGGAGGGGGATAATAGTTTCTGTATCTTTTAAGGTTATTGAGTGCTTCAACCAAAGTGTCATTAAGCCAATCTGTCTTGTTCAAAAAGAGGCGAGAACCTGAAGGTAGCCTTTGATAAAATCTGAAAGAAAGAAAATAATCACTTTGTGTATGTAATACGTGTATCAATTAAAACTTAGGTTGCATGACAGTCCCATACATCTTTGTGGGCATCTTTCTGCATTTCTGAAGGAGATGTGTGTGCATTTTTCTTGTTCGTGCCTATTCAACTGCTTTATAAATTCAAATTATGATGGGTATTACTCTGGAGTGTCTCATAAATTTGTGTAGTGTCTGTCCATGTAAGTGAAGATTTAGTCTTGGGAAGTGTAGCTTGAAAGCAATATTCTCAGTTGTTCTCTTAAATTTCTTCACAAGGATTCACTTTTCTGTTTTTATTCCCTAAATTGTCACTTTTTCCACTGCAGTTACTGCTGTACCCTGACCCCCAACACTGGTCGCAGACATGTTGTGTTAGGTCTCTCTGCTTGTGCGGCTGTGCCACGTGGAGTGGACTTCTGGGTTGGGGATTTGGATGTTAAAGAAAATAACCAGGTGCAAAATCTGGTTATGTCCTTGTAGCTTAAATCATCAGAACTTTTGGGGACAATATTGCACTAAAAATCAATGTTGTCTTTAGCTTTCAAATTAGAGGTTCTGGCTTTCTGATACTGATTCGTTTTAGGGTGGTTTTTTTTGTTTAGCTTTGTTATTTGCGTAGGCTCCAGCAGAGTAGTGTTTAGAGATCAGTGCTCTAAGAGGCAAAATGCTTGATCCTGCCAAACACACATGTGCGTTGCTTGAGTCCTTCTGATTCAGATCAGAGCTTTAGATTACATCAATGAGTATCGATATCATTGGAAAGATTTGGAATTAAAATAGAGAATTTGCCATCGTTTACAGAATCTGTCAGTCCAAGATAAGGTAAAACTGCCAGAAAATGATGAAATTTTGAGACTTAGTTTAAAAGTTTAGGAAAATAACGTTGTTAGAACGGCAAAATCATACAGCATTGCCAACATGGGAGTAATGGAAGAGGCAGAATCATTAGAAATTCTGCAATTTGCTTTGGGGCAAGGACCGCCCTGCTGAAATGAAGGATGTTCTGAGAAAGAGCTGTTGAGGCTATAAAAAGATCCTCATCAGATGTGCATCTATAAAAACTGTTGAGATACCTTACCTAAATAGAAATTAATCATTAAATAATTGACAGTATCATTTATCTAGGAGCAACTACTCTTTACTGTCCATAGTTTTTGTTGTGCTGTTTCTGGGTGAATAAACCACATGTATAGTCCAAATTTTAGGGGATTAATGACCTAAAAGTTTACTGCTACAAATGATTTCTTTGTCTTAAGTGTGTAAGTCGTATCATGGCTTCAGGGTATTATTTGCATCCATAGCATCTGAGCATATGGATAACTTTGAGTCTGAGGTTTAAGGTGTGTTTGTGCTTCTGTGTGAAGCTTAATGTGGCATCAAGTTTAAGACTTCTTGTATATGTGATGCTTTCACTTATTATTGTGGAAGAAGGAATATAAGAAAAAAGGAAGAGACTAAATATCCTATAAGAGCCTTGAGAACATCCAGTTGCGGAGATCTGTAAACTGCAGTGCTTAGCACTGGTAAAGATGAGATTATTGTTTCTGAAAGCATGCTGAAATAACGCACTCTTTGCTTTTGAGACCATAAGTCCCTTCATATACTTTCTCATTGTAAGAGATGAAAACTGCTAAGCAACAGAATATTTTAGCTGTGTACTAGGGAGACTTTTCTGATTATGTAGGAAGATAATTGCAAAATCTTTTTTTTTTTTTAAAGAAACAGCAGTAAAACATGCTTTCAAAGCAAACCCACCATTTTCTCTACTTAAAAATAATAATAAAGTTGCAAAGTATTTGTTGAAATAAACTTGAATTAGTTCTTTCTTTGTGTATTTTATATCTTTAAGTTTTTGGTGTCCTGTGAAGAGATCAGTGTTGCTAGACACGTTCTCCTGAATGCACTGTAGCTGCCTACGCGTTGGTTTTCTCCTGGAAAAGGTGGTAGGTTAGAAATACAAACCTTCAAGGCTGGATAGTGGTGAAGTCAGGAGCTGTGAGATTGAAAAGGTTCTTTTTTTTGTGTGTGTGTTTTTGGTTTTTTTTTGGGTTTTTTTTGTTTTTTTTTTTTTTTGTTGTTGTTTTTTTTTTGGTTTTTTTTTTGGTTGTTTTGTGGGTTTCTCTTGTTTTGTTTCCCCTCCTCTCACCTTGTAGTTGAGCAAAGTTCTTACAGCTCAGGACACCCGAACTGGTGTACAGAAGACAGAATGGATTAGCTAGTTCATTGAATCCTCTTTGCTTTCGTGCTCAAGCTGTAGCAGTCACTTTTATTTGAACCAAAGGAATAGTTCAAACTCAAGCTATGGCTCTATCATAATGTGATAAGAAAATGCTTGTTAAGAACAAAAGAATTATGTTATCTAAAATAAGACTATTTTAACATCCTATGGCTCTCTAGGCTTGAAATCTCAAGTTATTGCCTTAAAAGTCTCTCATAAAATCTGTAAGCTTGCTAAAAAGGGGGCTCCTTTTCAGTTCTTCTCTCAAAACCAGATGTTCTTTTTCGGTCCACTGAAGCATGTCACCATTCTCAAGAAAAAGCTTGTAAAGTAAATTATGGAATACGCGATGTCCAACCTCTAGGACCTAATGTTTCTAAGGGTTATCAATCTAGTCTTTAAATTTATGCTGTCAGATTTGTACTTTTTGGTTTTTCTGAGTGTGGTGGTGGGGAATGCTTCCAGCTTTGTCATTTGCACATTTCCCTTCCCCACTTGGTCTTTTTTTTCATGCACACACACATTCTTTGCACTGGTTAGAACTCAGCACTAGAGCTCACGTGTGGATCTACCCTGAAAATACAAAGTCACAGTGGGCTGGCCATCTTCGGTAAGAATGTGAAAGAGTTTCCACCGCTTCATAGTCTTTATGCATGTATCTCTTAAATTACTGTAACGTGTGTGGTGTTTTGGTTTTTTTTTTTTATTCTGTATTAACCTTTCCAGTCCCCACCCTTCCAAAATTACACTTAAACTGTGTCTAGATCACAGACCAGTCCCGGAGAGAATCCCGCTGTAACACCTGACTTTTCCAGCTGATCTTTCTTGGAAACTTTGATCATACGTCAGAGGTAGAGCATCCTTTTAGCCAGCCCTTGCCATTCTTTCAAGGCTGTCTCTTCTTACTCTTGTAGTTCTCTTGCTGCTACTCCAATGGTACAAAGGAAGTAGCAGGAGCAACAATGTAAGAGATTCAATGGGGTTTTGTTTAGTTTTCTCTAGACCCCCCCAGCATGTTAACATGTAAACAATATTAGCATGCACTTTGTCTAGATGATTCCCAACAGTGGCAGTATTTATTCTCAACAGTGAGGTTATGTTTTCAGCAGCAACTTCACTAGAATAATTTTTAAGCTGCTTGTTACATCTTTGAGGTTTCCCTTTTGCCTGTTGCTTTAAATCAAAGGTTTAGTGTGGGCCTTTTTTTTCCGTGTAGTCCTCTTCTGAAGAATTACTCGTCTGTCTCTTGCTTCTTTCTTTTGCTCTACTGCTTGCCTATCAGTTCTCACTGAGCTTTTGTCTTGAATTTTAAAGCTCTTCATCTAACCAATAGACTTCAGTGAATATCTTACTGTATGAGTTTTCCTAAACTGAGAGAGGCTCCCTCGATATTTTTTTATTATTATTTTTTATTGAAACAGTCTTTCCCTGGCTGTTTGGATTCCCTACTATTTTCAGCAAGATAGCAAATTTATTACTTTCCTCCAGCCTGCTACTTTTAACCTTGGGGGGGTTATGTTATGATTAAGAGTAGAATCACCCAAGGACGACTTAGTCTCTGCAGCTTCTTCTTGTTCTGTTTAGGTATAGAAAGTTCAGAAGTTTGCCAATTGTGTGTGAGAACAGTCATTAAAACTCGCAGATTCACAGGCACTAGGCACAGGAGGGACCATCTAGTTACCACCACATCTTCTGATAGTCAGGTTGCTCACTTTCACTTATTTTGGCTCTGAGTGAGAGAAGAAATGGACAGTAACTCTTACTAAAGGCTACCTTATATTTTGGTTTACGTTTGTCTTTTGGAACCTTTTCATCTCGTACATCAAGGTATGGAGGGTACAGCCCTTCCCGGTGCAGTTTGCAGTAGTGGTTAATCACCCTTACTGTTAGAAACGCGTCCTTTCTTCCCAATTTGAAATTGTCTGAAATCCCACAGAACAGCAGCTGCGAATCTGACAGAGCAGTGTTTCACGATCTTTCCCTGAAGTGATCTAATAGTATTTAACATCTGTGGACCGCTCGGGTTGCCAAGATTTTACAAGCCTGCAGTGAGTTTGCATTATAAAGGACACCCCACTTTTGTACTGTTTTCCTACATGCAATTGTGACTTTTTAAAAATCAGCTAACAGCTTGGTTTCCAGGTAGGCGTGCAGTAGATTTATTGTGCTTTAGAGTATTAGTGTAAATATGCATTTGCTGTGTTCTTCATCGCCCATCCCTTCTGTCTCCGCGTTCTCTGTGCTGTCCTAGAAAAAAAGTATCTTGGACAGAAATAGTAACAAGATTTGGGCAAATGTTCAAGTGTTTGTCAATCCTGGAAAAGTAAAAATTAAAACCTGGAGCATGCACTGGTTTGTGTTTGTTTGTTGGTTTAAAAAAAAACAAACCCAACCACAAAATAAAACACTATCTTTTGTTACTCTGAAAAAAGATTTGCTTCCAGTATGTTTGTTTGTGCTGCTTTATATTGCTTTTCATAAATGAGAGTTTTTGTGGCACTCAAAGAAAGAGCTTGTTGTTTACTGAGGGACATGAATTTGGAGGCAGAACAGAGGATTTGTGCCTGAAGGTTACACGTTGTCTCTTCCTGGGTTTGTGAGATGCCCCAAAGAGCCTCTGCGGCAGCGATGGTGTGGCGCAGCAAAGCTCCTTCGAGAGGAGAGTGGCTGAAGTAGCTTTGGGGCGGTTAGAGAGATGTGAACAGTGTCTGAACTCGTCAGGAGGAAAAGAATTGGGAGCCCCAGAGGTCTGTCAGTTGTGTGACTGCTTGGATAAAAACGGGGCGACAGGGGAGAGCAGAAGGGTGTGAGGGGACGTGTGTGGGGGGTACCTGTGCCCGGTGCAAGGCAAAAAGGAGCCGCTTGTTTGCGGGGTGCGCTAACCGTTGTGGTGCTTAGTTCTGCTTCTGCAAAGTATCAGATGTCGGGGGGGTTTTGGATGATGGCACAGACTGCTTCAGAATACCCTAAAAACTAAGAAAGGACGATGTTGCGCCGCAAGCTGCTTAGGGTGGAGCATTGTGCTCTGGCTGTCTGGAGGTACTGGAGGTGGTGTTGTGGTCATCCGGGTCTGTTACAAGAAGTGGAGAAATATCCCAAGAAATGGAAATAGAGAAGGGTCCTAGTCCCAGAATTTTACTGCTAGAGAAATACAGTATCTTTGCTAGTCTTATGGCTTCTACTTTCAAATTCACTTCTCCTTAAGCTAACCTCTACGCTTCTCAAGAGCTTTTTGGTCAGTGGCACAGAAATGCTGAGTGTTTGTACCCAGACACCAGCGTGTGCTGACTTCTTGAGTCAGTCTTGTCCGACTGGATGTCTGAGCTACAATCCAGCACCCATCATCTCCTGTCTTCTCCAGGCTTCCTGGCAGAAGAACAAATGCCCTGGTGGCAGGTGGATAGGAGTCTGGGTGTTGCGTATCTGGATGCAGTTCTTTGTCCTCCAGAGATTTTGTGCAAATCTGATAAAAATTCCAAAAGTTAAGGACACAGGAGGTATATAGGAACTTAATTGCAGTTTTGGAAAGGTGTTAAGTGATTAGTTCCCCTTGGTTTTCAGGAGGAGTTATATGCCTGGCTGCCGCTTTAAACCTTGTGAATTCCCATCTTATAACTTTAGGTGCGTTACTGCATCTAAAAGTGTGTCCTCTGGTCTTTGTATGACAGTTTCTCACTCACACAATAGGGGTAATGTTTCTTTATTTCCACAATAATGGAAAGGGTTAGCATATGAAAAATTGTTAGGTTCTTGAATTCTGTGGAATCACGGACCCTGCGTTTAAACTAATCCTTTGAACAGCACTTGATCATAATTTTTGTTGCTTGGCTTTTCTCAGCAATACCTGAAAGATTTTGTCTTTCACTTGAAAACTGAATTTGGTATGAAAAAACAAAGTTTTGTCTTTCTCTTGCCTCTGGAGCAATGCCCTGTGAGCATGAAACACAGGGGCAGAGGATGTTTCGGAGAACTACAATTGACACAGAGGGTATTGAGAGGGGAGGGGATGCTCGAATTAATTTCATCTTGTTACGGGGTATTTAACAGCCTGTTCTGCATCCCTGCAATCTCACTGTGCTCCAGGGGCTTTGGAAGGGATGGGATTAGAGGAACAGTGATTAAGATTATCCTTTCCTTTTAATGCTTGTGTTATGTCTATATTGGAATAGTCACTGTGATTATCTGTATACCTGAGATTGACTTCTTGTTGTCCTCCGAAGATGATGGAATAGGAGTGTGGCTTTTATGCAAACATATTGCGAGTGTCAGACAAACTCAATATTGGTTATGAGCTGAGAGGAGCTTTCTTTAGGCATTGGTGTGAGATGCAATCTCTTTGTATTTTGTTTTTACATCGAAGATCTGCCTCTGGCCTTCAGATGAAATATTTTGGTCCATTCCTGCTCTTGATCTCCTGTAATGTTTCTTGCAGTGGAATTAGTTTTCTCGGATCTGGAAGTGCTGTTTTGTTGGATACCAGTCCATAACGCGTTTAACTTCAAATTATGTTGTATTAAAGTTCAGTGAAGCTGAATCTCTGTTTTTATTTCTCTGCCAGTCAAATCAATATCCTTCATCTATTTGCCAATGGGAGGCAGAAAAAAGGAATGGTTTGTGTAGGTGGCAGTGACTTGATTGGCACACGATAGGAACAAACAGGAGGAGATAAGTTGTTTTCTTTTTTTCATGTTTCTTTGTTTTCGAAGTCCTAGGTTTTCCAGCAGGGTCTTAAGCAGTTCTCAAAATGATGCAATTCCATCTTCAGCAGAACACATGCCCTGTCAACGTATAATTTGTTGTCAGCTACGACAGAAGGCTCTTCCCTAGTGAAATCATTTAGGACCAGTTGCTACTGCAGGTGTCTGTCTTCCTCACGGCATCCCAGTCAGACACAGCTGACTTCTCTGACGACACCTGGATACACACTAAAGAGACAAGTCTGCCTGGAAAGGAAAGCGTGAATATGGCCAACTACTTAAATCTCTTCCTGCTCATAAGGAATGCTAAGAAAGCCTCTTTGATTCTTAAAATGATAGAGTTGTAGGATTTTATTATTGCTCTTTTTGAGTCAATTAAAGCTGAAACGCCACTTTGATAGGCTGTGGAACAGAGAGCAGAAGCTAGGATGAAACTGTGACATAAGTGGTGACTACAGTCATCGCACCCAGTGGAAATATTAGCAGAGGTTAAGATTTTCAAAAATACGCTCTGCGGTGCTCTAATTCTGCTTCTGTCAAGGTCGGTGGTGAAAGCCTCCCTGGCATCGTTTAGAGCAAACGTAAGCTAATGAGGAACACTTTGCGAACCCCACGCTGTAAAGGTTGGCCACTGTAAAACCGCAGCCCGCTTTTTAAACCCGTCAGCCCTAACGAGCTTGTGCTAAACCAGCTCTGGAGTGGCTTTTGGTCTTTAAACTTCCTTTTAACACTTCAGTTTCTAATCACGACTGTAAACTGCAAGCAGGATGTAGACTTGTTTTCCTTCTCTACCTGGTTATTTTCCCAGGTGAGATTCTCGGTGGATGCTAAATCCAGTTAAAGGTTAATGCAAGGTATATCCTTAGAGTTGAGTTTTTCAGTGCTAAGACTGCAATGTAGATAGAAGCACTCCTTTAAGCAGGTTTACAGATTGATATAGATATGGGTTCTTGGTTTCCTATACATTTCTATCAATGGGTGAATTGTGTTGTTTTGATTAGATTGGGTTGTTATTTTAGATCTGTCTACATGTATTTGAATTGAAATGAAAATGATGGGGGGAAAAAATGATACTTCATGATAAATAGATACATATACCAGTCTTAAATATACTGTCTAAAAAGAAAATAAGTTTATAAAAATGTTTTATGTTTAAAATTGATTTATTAAAGTAATGTATAAAGTTGAATGAAATGAGCATTTAATATAAGCCATGCAGAAACCTTCAGTTACTCGCCTGGAGTGTGATTTACAGGAAATGAGGTGGTTGCTCTGGGGTTTTGCACTGTGAGCAGGGGACAAGGCACGCGGGACTGAACGAGCAGGGCACTGAGCATTCCTGCGCTGGTGACAGTCCTGCCCAAGTGGGTGTGAATCCGTACTCTGAATTTCAGGAGCTTTATTGTGCTCTAAGGTCAAGGGCTATTCTCCTTTCAGATTCTTTCTCAAGTTAGTAAGCTTTTTCCTAGCAAACTGTAATATCTTCCTAGGCACCTTTAAAATGTTCTTTTGGATGAGTCCACACTCCAAATTTTTACTTAATTCCCACGTTTTCGCTTCTGCTGGCCTCCTGATCACCGCAAATCCTCTTTATCCTAGTGAATTGCGAATACGGAAAACTTCTTTTAAATAATGCTCTGTATGAGCACAAGATAATTATGTTTATCTATTTCACACAAACCCAGCTTTCACACTACATTAAGTCTGAGAAGTCAAGCATTTAGAAAAAGCAGTATTACAGCTGAGCAGCAAATCTATGTGCTGTTTTTATTGCCACTTCAGAAGTCTGCTTCTGGTAGTAATCCCTTTACCTTGTTTCTTCCTGTGATTTTGGTCAGCTTGGCTCGGTATTCCTGCTATCGGAAATCTGTTTCCTCCACTTGTCCCTCCTGCAGTGCTGCAGAGTGAATTTGTAGCGCAGACAGCAATGACCCCTCTGGCCGGTTCCCATCGGGAAAGCGAGCGATGGAGAGAGGAGCACTGATTTGCAGAGCCTGGGGAGTCTGCACCTACGAAACTCCCCGCGTGGCTGGGCTGAAACCTGGCAGAACTCTCTTTGCAGCAGTACCAAAGTTGGTTTCTTTTACTTCCATGTCCGGGAAGGATGAAAAGTGACTCTTCACATTAGTTGTTGGATTCAGCTTTTGGGACTTTTTAAGAGCTGAGAAGCGGGGCTTGCTAGCACTTTGTTTTCCAAATACATATTTCTGTCTGACTTAGTTGAAGTTACAGTTTTTCTTTCATTCTGGATAAGTGTAGAGCTTCAGCAGACTTCCAAATAAAAGTAAAGTCGTGTATTGGTGAACTCAGCTCCTGCTCAGGAACAGAATGTATGTGTGCTTTTTTTTTTTAACACAAAGACTTAAGATTGCACCTGCCATCTCATAAATTTTAAGAAAGGCTTCTGAAGTGGATTACTTTATACTTTGTGAAACTGCATAGAATGCAAGCGCTTAACAAGATTGGGCCCTGTAGACACATCTGACAGCAGCTTTAAAGGTGGTGTGCATACGCTGAAGGAAAATAACATGTAAAGGCCAGGCATGTTTTTTCAGACAGATACACCACTATTGGTAAACCACTATTGATTCACAAACAGGAGTGAGTACCTTCAGGTTTGAGCCGAGCATCGGGCACGGGTGTAGCTCTGCCTGACAAAGAGCAGAGGAGTTCTGCCCTTTCATTGACAAATATGTAGTTAATAACTCGGGCTCAGTTCTGTTCCAGAAATCGATCATACGGCTTTTACTCAGCCCTTCAGTAACATCCTACTCCTTAATAAACAAGACAGCTGTCCTCTAATGCCATGGTTATAAATCCGGGTGAGCATCCCTCTGTCACAGCGCCGGCTCCCCCCTGCTCCTTGTTACGGTAACTCATAGAAGTAAATTTTGCCGTGTGCAATACAAACACGGAGTAAAGAGAGGATCCGTGCCCCGCGGTGTTCAGAGCATACACGTAAGGTGAGAGAGCACGTGGATATAGATGATATGCAGAAGGATATCGGGAACCAGTGCTGCTTTTGTGTTACCTTGGAGGGAGGAGCGTGAGGGCAGGGGCACTGGGTTGCCAGCAACCAGGATAAAGTTTCTCCTGTCATCAAGTAAATGCTGTTCTGTGATGAAATGCCTTCAGCAAATGATGCTATGGGATGCTGTGCAAGAATTCTGTAAATGGTAACTTTACTATAGACTGGGCAAAAATTCATGCCTTCTAGAAATTTTTTTCCTGTTATATAAAGATGTCCTTTAAACTGCCAGTACTTACTACTGTCAATTTTAAGATTACAATGAAAACTCCAGGGCTGCTTTTCCTGATTGAAAATGTCATTGCTTGCTGTATAGGAGAGATTTTCACTTGTTGGAACAAACCTGCACAGTATTGTACAGCTTACTGTACACAAAACCTTCAAACTTATGCTGGCGGAAGGACAGAAAAGCAATTGAAAGGGAATTCTCGTGCTTCCCTTAACAAAAGATCTCTTCACTGGGGAGGACAGTCTGTTTGTAACTGTGCAGCATTTATATTCTCTGTCTTGTTGCTGCTCTGGGACCGAAATGTTAGCTCACTGCCTGCCTTTCTCTTTGACTCATTGTAGAAATGGAGTTATTTTTTGTCAGCTGTATCTAACGTATCAGGCGAAGATGACTCAGTTTGGGTAGAATTGCCTCATCTATGAGCTCTCCTGGTCAGATCCGTTCTTTAAACCAATTTATTACAAAGTTTGAGGCATCAAGTGAAATAGTATGTTTGCATACCTAGGACAGAATGAGTAAGAAGGTAGCCAATTAATTATGTTTGGTTTTCTCAACTTTTTCTTTTGTGCTCTGTTTCCCACTAACACTTTTTAGATACGGTCACCAAGTGAACCATTTGAAACTAATTTGCAAGTCAGTCCCTGTTGAAAGACTTTAAGCCTTTTTTTGTCAGCTCAAGTGCCCTTAGTTAGTAGCTGGGAGAAGAGACAGACTGAAATCCGTGAGTAGCTGCAGGAAAATGCAATGTTGAGCAGTTCTGTCTTAGGTGGCGGCTGCCTGGCCAGTCCGTGCGCGCTGAGCTCCAGACTAACCCGTACGCTGTCTCTGCTGCGGGGAACAGGGCAGGAACGGGAGCTGTTGAGAGGAGGATGAGGAGGGAAATGGATCCAGTGGAAACCAGGTTTCACTAGAGCCTCTGCAACTTGTTTAGTGCTGCTTTCGCACGCCTTACTCTCCCAAGTCATTGAAGCCTCAAGGTTCACAACTCTACAAAACCATCTGTGACAGAAGTATTTCAGGAGCCAGACACAACTTCTTGCAAAATAACCAGCCAAACTTTAAAGCCGGAGCTGTGGAAGAGCAGCGGCTGCTGATGCGATCCCAAGAGCGGCAACGCTGCAGCTCTGCGCTCGGTTGAGTTGGTCCAGACCACACCAGCTGAGGCTGCAGCTCTACGGTCTGCTCTTTCCTCTCTGGGAGAGGAGGTGTTCAGGATGGCATTGGTTTTGTGGCTTTTGGGACTATAAGCACTAGGGAGACAGAGGGGATATCCAACTGGTGTCGTCTTGTTTTAGCAGGGGAAAAAAGCTTTCTGATTATTATCAGCATGCATTGGAGCCAAATCCTGTTCTGAAATGTGTTAGTACAGATGTAGAGTTGCTGCTTAAAAAAATAAATCAATGAAGACATCTGGATTTGTGCTGCTGTAACAAAGCAGAATGTCCTCTGGGTATAGTTTCTGTGAACTGAACAGACAGAGGCTCAAACATTTTAAATATGGATTTTTATTTTTTTTTCCAAGGCACTCAATTAGCAAAAACTAACCAGGTAAATATGGAAGAATAGCTACTGCCTTTTCATGTGTCTCCAGGGGAAAGAACCCATCCTTGTGCAAGGAGAGCTCAACGGCTCACCTGGGGACTCAGGAGCTCTCTAATGTAGTGTGTCCCTTCCCAAGGACGGCATCACACAGCTGTGGGAAAAGGGGAAAAGACATCCTCTGGACCGGCAGCGTTTTTGTAACTCGTACTCTTGGAGTCCAAGGTCCAGATATTGAGAGCTGTTGGTATTGCTGCAACCTGAAATCTTGCTTCGCCTTTTGGTTTGATCTGATGCACTTAGTTCTCTTCTCCTCGCATATATTGCATTATCAACAAGTAAAGCAGAGTTTGCATAAGTGTTCTTTGTTCATCTGCTGTTGGGTTTATTGGAATTCATAATCATAAACTGTGTATTAAAAATAATGGTAAATGTTGACACAGCATCTCCCTTTTTAATTTCCTGCCTTTTCCCAGCAACCTCAGCATCAAATAGTTGTTTTTTCAACCGCTGCCGCACTGGACTTGACCTGAAGACTATTCCAAATGATGTTCTCTCTGTTCTGCCAAGTCAATATTTTCTGTCTGCTCTTCTGTACATACCCCACGTTATTAAGTCCTCTCCTGTGTTACACCTCATTGTGCCTTGCCTCCTGGGAGAGGGGAAACATTTGCCTCCCTGGGATTGCAGTGAGACTCAAATACTAAGAAGCATCACCTAAGTGATTTTTCTCTGTGCATAATTAAGGCGGAAATTTGTACAGGTTTTTTTTTTTTTTTAGAGCAGCCTAATTATCTGTATCATTCTGCACTAGGTAAGTCTTCGCCTGTTTAATTGGCTCATTCCTTTGCTGTTGTAGCGGTGTCTTGTCAGCGCACTGTTTCTGGGTCTGCTCTGTGATATACATTTCTTGGTTTTGTCTGAGTATTTTAGAAGTATAGCAGCTCTAGAGATAGCACTTTGTCTCCGGTCTTAAGAACAGTACGTTTTGTGTGGCGTCCCTGGGCTGGATTCCTGTTCTGAAGATGCTGTGCGGATCAGCCAGTTCTAGGTCTTGTGTTATTTACTGGCAACAGAAGAGAGCAGGAAACCAGCGGAGACATGGCTGGATAGCTATGTCCCTGGTCTGCAGTCTCACCTCTGCTTCCCAACATAAAATAGTAAGAAGCAAATTAAATACTTGATTTCTTTAAAATTTTAATGCTATTGAAATCACAGTTCTAAGATTAGAAGAGACTTAAGTGTGTCCTGTCATTAAGTGGCTCATTATTAGGATGCTGAGAACAAACTTTCATGTTCACTAGATGGTATTAGCTGTGACTGGATCAGGCGCATCTTGTATTAGGTGACCTACCTCATCACCTCAAAGATCATTCACGATAAGCCAGTACATTTCTTATGTCTCTTTGGCGTGTGATAGATTTTTTTTTCTGCTACTTTCCAAAATCTAGGTATCCTCCTGGGGACGTGCTGTATGTTTGCATTGATAGCAAAGTCTGCTGCTTCCTTTTTATTATGGAAGTCAGAGATAGTCTTTGACTTTCTTTACCTTTCTTCCATTGTTTTCTGGATATCTGTCCCTAACAAATGAAGGGCCCATGTAATATGAAGTGACTGACTTGTCATTTCTGTCTTGATTTGTCACCTGCAACGAAGGGCCCATCCCACAGGGAAATACGAGCAGGAGCTTGGAATTCTGAGAAAACAAACACCGCTGTGTCTTGCAGCCTCTTGGTGATGCTGAGATATGTCTGGTGGCTTTAAACTGAAGTTCGTTCATCCATCCTAATTATGAAGGATGTGGAAGGCTGGTTTATGGATGATGATGTTAGCTTAGTTTTCTGCAACTAGTTATTATGTAAACAATGTAAATTCATGGGGTGTGTTGTGTTCCGGTAAATGCAGGAGACTTTTTCTGCCTTTTTGAAAATTTGAAACATCAAATCTGTGTGAACCAACTTACTGTGATACTATGTCTAGGAGTACAGTAAACTGTCTTCAGTAGCTGCTGGACTATATTTGAGATGAAGACTTAAGCCACTTGATACGTTTGGGTTTTATTTGCCTTTTTTCACCCTTTGCCCAACAAAAATAACAACAGACTTTATTTCAGTTTAGTTTGCCTACAGCAGAAAATCTACTAACTGTGATGCTATCCGGAAGTAGAAGCTTGAATAATAATGTAAGCATTTAGAAGTGCTTTGATTAACAAAGGGTGCTTTTGCAATTTGGGATAAAATAGAGAAGAAAAAAAATTTAGGTCTTTTGTAATGGGAATTTTAGTTATTCCCATATCTTTGGGGAAATAATGAATTGGAGATTTTCTTGTTGGGTCATATCCATGGGGAATTCAGGGATTGTTTTGAAGGAATACTATTGTTCTTAAAACTTCGTCAGATCATTCTTTTAAATGAACTGACCTAGAGTGAATCATAGAATGATTTGGGCTGGAAGGCACCTTTAAAGCTTGTCTAGTCCAACCCCCCTGCCATGAGCAGGGACATCTTCAACTAGATCGTGTTGCTCAGAGCTCCATCCAACCTGACCTTGAATGTTCCCAGGGATGGGGCATCTACCACCTCTCTGGGCGACCTGCTCTGGTGTTTCACCACCCTTGTCATTAAAAAAAACCAAAACCAAACTTCCTTACCTAGTGTAAATCTACCCTCTTTTAGTTTAAAATCATTACCCCCTGCCCTATTACTACAGGCTCTACTAAAAAGTCTGTCCCCATCTTTCCTATAAGCCCCCTTTAAGTACTGAAAGGCCACAATAAGGTGAAGTATTTGCTCGCCTTCTGAATACCCTACAGAAGTGACACATCCACATAAATTGCAAATACCTCTCCTTTCGAAAATTGGCTCTCCAGTGACAGAACAAGGGAGGAAAAAGTTAATTTCCAAACCGTGCAAAAGTTTGGAACAAGATTCAAAGTTAAAGATGCAATATCTGATAATTGGGAGTAAGTATTGTGCAGCACCTTCTAGCAGAAGTAGATCTGTAGTTGAATACACATGTGTTGGGCAGCAAGTTGTTTGGCTCCCTGATTTCAGTGCACAGATAAGGCTATTAAAGGTGAAAATGAGCTCATGGCTGTTCTTTAAAGCTTGGTATCTCAAATGGACTAAAAAGGAATGATTAATGTCTATGCTGAATGGGAGGATGAGTCTTTAGTTTTTTTCAAACAGAATTCCTATTATCCCTTTTGAAAAGCTCAATCTAATTTGAACTAGTCAAGATTAAAATTCCAGCTGCAGAAAGACAAGGCATTCCATACCCTGTGTGTGAGGCTCTTCCTCCCGTGCTGCCTGGAGGCACTAGCTGCTGCAAGCCGAGAAGGCTGCAGTGATTAAGTCACTGCTTTCATCATATTTGATGTCATATTATTTGATGGGCCATCAGCTAAGATGAGAGAAGTTTTCCTATATGCATAAAGTTATCACCTTATAATTCATATCTAGTTAGTGAAGGTCAGAACCTGGACTGTGGTTTTTCTTGTATTTCTCAGCCTGTGTTATGCCCGTTGGTAAACTTACTTTAGGTTTGTCTGCTTTGAATGGAAACAATCCGGATTACAGGCTTGAAACTTTGGCAGAACCCTAAAGCGCAGCTGCTCAGTGCGGATGTATGTAATCAAAGCTATACAGGATTTCCCTGGGTCTGCTGACATGGGGCCAGGCAGCTCGCTTCAAAAGGGAAAAGGATTTTTTTACTAAGTATTCTGTTGATTTTGTGGAGACTGTTAGCACTTAAGAAAAAAGAATCCAAAGGAAATCTTGAGTGGCAGATAGGGCATCTATGACAAAATAGCACTGGTCAAGAGGAGAAAAGCAAAGTGTGTTCGTGTGGCATTGAATCAGCGCGGAGAGAAAAGAACTGCAGGGGAGTTCTGCCGTGTCTTTGTGTTACAGGGATAAGAGCCTGACAAAGGGAAGGTGGATGTGGAGAAACATAAATGAATAAAATGTCACCTATGAAAGTCATCATTGTCTTCCTTCCCTCTGCATCAAAGAACACACAGGAGTGTTGGATGGATGGCAGCACTCCTGTTAAGTGGAGTAGGGAATGGAGGGTTTGTCCTGGCCTTTTAGTTATACATAAGAGACAAAAAAGTTGCATTGTAACATTACCACTAACTAGAGAAGAGCTTGGTTTGTGGGGTTTGGGGTTGGTTTTTCTCCTTGTTCTTTCTCTGGTGAGATTTCACACAGCTGCAACTCATAGCTCAATTCTCTTACCTTTTGCTTTTGACTTAGAATTCTATTTTTCTTGCCTGAGCCTGTTCTCATAATCTTTTTACTACCAATTACTTGAATTGGATATTCTGTGAGTTTAAAACTCAGGAGACGTTGTGTATTTCTTTGAGATATCCATCCTATTTATAGTTACTATTACTCTTACTGTTTTTCCCTTGCTTGAGTCCTGGGCATTAGCGGCAGATACGAACTCCAGCGATAGACCTTCTCCATCCTGAGCCAGTGTGGGGCTGTTCTTGGTCGCCTCTTCAATGCCGAGTTTTAATTAAATTGAGCAATGGGGCTTCTAAACTTTGAACTGTTTCATGTTAAAACATGCATTGTTCGCCGCCTTTAGCTCTCTGGCTCTTTCTTGATACTTAATATAAACCAAAACGCTACCCTGCACATAACACGCTCTAAGGAGAAGATGAAAAAACAAAGCTGAAGTGACAGATGTTAATCTCAATACTTAGAGCTCTACTGGAAACACAACGCTGATGAGGGCTGGGTAAGAACCCACAACTGCTGATTCCCCTCCTTGCACACGGGGATGGAGATGTGTGCAAGGTAACTGATGTCAGCTCAGGGGCTCCAGGTTTACACTGATGTTACGGGGTTAAAAAAACAAAACAAAAAAACCAACAAAACAAACAAAACCCCCAAACATGCCCTTGATCATATTCAAAGTCTGGCAAACTGAAAACTTTTCTTCTCGCTGATTGCAGTTGCAACATTTAAAGTAAAATCATAAAGCTTTATTACCCCTGCTGCTCTTACTGCCTGGTCCTTTTGGGTTTCTGGGGACCTGAGGGGGCCTCTTTCATCTCCTAATTGAGGTAAAGGGGGATTCTTTTTCTGCTGAATTCTGGTTTTGCTGGCTTAAAAGCTCTTCCTTCAGGCAAAAGTCTGTGCGCTATTCTGTTAACACCAAGTGGCAGGGGTTTTCTCCCCCTTCACTTGGGAGAAATCACAGAAAAAAGGGAAGCAGCTATCTCTGTAAAACTCTGGAAGCAGAGATCACTGATTTTAAGCCTAGTATCCATGTATGTATTTCAGAAAAGTTGGTATTCTCTAAGTTACAGAGGATGTAACACAGGATAAAATATTTAGAAGAGATTGAGTTCAACCAATCTTTTAAATTTTAGTGGGGTCCACCACTGAGTTTACTCTAAATTCCTTTGCACATCTTCCCTTTAACCTTTGGGATTCACATCCCTCGCAAAGCATGCAGAACACACTTAACTTCCAGATAAATTTTGTTGCTCTAAAAAAACTTTGGTCGGTGCAAGGATGCTGTACTTGCACAGTTAAATTTCTGCCCGCTTATATTAAACGCATCTTGTTGTCTGCATTAATGTAACCCTGGGCCATCAGCAGTTGGGGAAGAACTTTCATGCCCTCTCTCAAAAGGACTCCTCCTGCTTCGTCCAGGCAGATGGATCATCAAGGCTGAGCCTTGCAGTGTGCTGTCAGTGTAAGGAGAGTCAAGGAAAGTGAATTCTGGAGCTCAAGGCCATCCCCAGGGAGCAGGATTGCATCGTGCCCTCGCGTATACATCTGTTTCTCACCACTGCTGTCTCTCAGGGCATTAGCAGAGAAACGAAGCAATTTTAGCTATTCCCAGGAGGTATTTCTAGTTTTCCTTTTAGCAGACAAAATGCTTCGTTCTTTCCTAAAACCCTGGAGCACTGCAGACTTTAATTTACAGAAATTAGTTTCTTAAACTGAAATTAGTTTAAATCCATGAATTTTGCAGAACTTGAGGAAGCCATAGTGCATAAATAAAACATCAGCACTGAGTTGAAAGAGGTTGCATGTACAGGACCAGTGAGCAGGTTTTCTGCAGAATTGTTTGGGGCTGGTCTTTTTCAAATGGAATAATTTAGCAGCACATAATGCATTCATAGTCGAAGTGCCTTGCACATGTTCCAAGTTACTCCCTGCCAAACCCCTTTGCATTGCTTCCAGAAAGTGCGAAAAACTCTTGCGATGTTATAGATGGGGGAATTGGGTTGCAAAGTGACTTTTTTTAAAGCAGTATGGAACATCTGTACCAAATACTAGTATTTGAAAATTCGTTGATCCTTACTTAGATTTCCTGAAACCAAGACCAATCTGAAGAGATGCTGGGCACCCTGTCTTGAATTTTGTTGCAAATGCTATTGTTGATGTCAATGAATTTTGCATCAGGTCCCAATGATCATGTGATATCGTGCATTGAATTTTCATTGGTTTGGGTTTTTTAAACTTATACACCTGGAGATGCGTAAGTGATTTGCACCTGTACACAAAGGAATTTTTCTATGTAATGTCTTTTGGAAGTTACCTCAGGTAACATTAGTATTAAGAAACAGCTTGGCTTTGCAGTGCTCGTAATGAAAGCTGTCTGCATTTTCTACCAATTTTAAATGCCTTGAAAACTTATCAATCCTCTTTATAAAGGAAGGGAAGATAGAAACATTGTGTGTGCCAAGTCTGAAGTGTTAATCAAAAAACGTATGTAGCTATCACAAACGTCACTTTCCTATTTTTGTGGTATAGCATTGGCTTGTAAATGTAAATGAAGTGCCTCTTTCTAATTTAGAATGTTTTACTTGTTAATTAAAAGTAAAACTATTAATGCCAAGCATATAATGCACATGTTCCCTGGCTTGTTGGTGTTGCAGTGCCGTAGCTTTGGTGGGCATCACCCTGTTCCCTTACGCTCAACGGCATGAACATACCATATACTGCAAATAAAAACAGCAGAGTGCAGCAACAGAGATTGCCCTTTGGCTTTGTGAGAAAGGGCACTTTCTTGGGGACACCACCTCTAGTCCACCTCTTCATTCTGCCTGTAAATGACATAGATGCTACAGGAGCTTCAGCTGTAGTTCTAGTTTTTGGGACTATTGCCCTTTCTTGGTCTTCACAGCTGAAGTTCTGGCCAATCCTTCCTCACTGTGTACTGTTGACCAAAACTGCCTCCTAATTCTTTACATCAACTTTGGAGCAGCCTCATCAAGGAAGTGAACTTAACCCTAAAATAAGAGTCTGCTGTGCAGGTGTAGGATGTTTTGCCATTTCCCCTATAGGTGGGTAATAATTGTTTGGAAGATGTGCACAAGACAGCTAATGGGAGACTACTCACCTTGCGATGAGCACTGCATGTCAATAAAGGCTTTAGTAGCCAGGGCCTGCTTTTCTACTTTGTGCTTACATTGAAGCAAGCTAAATGTATATAAACATAATTAGGAACCGTAGGAGTGGGGCAGGTCACTGAATGAGGCTGGGGCGTAAGTGCAGAGAAGATGGGATGTGTGGAGACAGTTGACAGTCAGCAAACAGCACAGATCAGACCTTGGACATTCATTGTAAGTTGGTTGTTTCCCATTACCTAAATGTGGGGAATAAACCAAGGACTTCTTTTTCCATGGATGATATTGTGGTGGTGAGCTCTTTCAAACTCCTGAACAATAAAAGGATCTTAGCACTCTGATCTCCTCTTATAACGCTGTCTTTGTAGCCAAACTGAAGATTTCCAGTTGTGTATTGCAGATTGTTGTATTTGTTTACTTCTACTGCCTGTTCTGCTGTTCATCATCTTTGGATCCTGTTCCCATTCTCAGAAAAAGCTCTTTTTCATGATGTCGTTCTATGATCTAGTAGAAGCATTTGGCTCTCTTCAGCATCGCAGCCTTCCTTTCATCAGTCTCTCTGTGTACCTCCCCTTGCTCCTTCTGTTCACTGAGCATCCTCTCTGCCCTGGTTCTCCTTTCTGAACGAATTTATTCTGTGTTTTTCTCACTTTGCATTCCATTGATTAATCCAGAATGAAAATACAAATCAGTAATGTTTATTTTTTTGTGTATCTTGCTTATAGTGCACAAAAATCCATCACAGAGAATGCAACATCTGTGCTGTTCTTCATTTGCTACTCTTGTAATGTGGGAACAAAGGGACAGCCAAGAAATTTGGAAGGTAGCGTATTTAAAATTGATAAAAAAGAGCACACGTTTTACTTGTGCCATTGTGTCTTGAGGCATTTCAGGAAAATAACTTAGTAGGCTTGGCAAAAGATTAGACGTTTACTTGAAAATCCACAGTTAAATTATGTAGGATGAAGTTCTAGAAGAGATATAAAGCTGCCTGCTTTAGGACATCAGCCAGCCATTCACTGCCTGGGGTTAGGCACTGCCTTCCTCCCCATGAGCCTTGTTACTGCATATAATGAGCTCTTGCTGGTTGCTTATCCCTCGCTCTGTAGCCAGCTCCTGTTGGAGGCTGAGTACTGGACAAGCTGCTCCATTGTTCTAATCCAATATGTTACTCTTACTTTAGTTTACCTAAGTACACCAATTAATTGGTCATAAAGTTGTTCAGGCTTTTCATTAATAGGGAGCGTGAGTGATTTACAACTCACGGGAATAATATATCAGATGAACTGTGGAGTTGGGTCTAGCTCCTTTCTGAAAGGCGCTGTATGGTGATGCCACTTGCATAGCAAAGAGCTGCGCTGCAGCCATTGGTATTCAAGGAGTGCTACCCAGAGGGAATTTTTAAAAAATAATTATGGCATTTTATCCTTTTCTTCCTCTCTCTCCTTAGCACTTTGCCTACGAGATGATTTTGACGGAGATGTACGCGGCACAGGGCTCCCTCCCCCTTCCCGATGTACTTAGGCTTATTGTTGCTGCAGCAAAGGGAGGCTGTTGCTATGAAAAGGAAGAAGGTTACTAGATCACAGCCCTCATAAATATCAGATGAAACCAGCGGGAAGGAATTTAGGTTGGGAGTAAATGACACAAAGCCCTGTGTTGGTTTTACACGTGTGGGGGGAAACCTAAACAATCAATCTTTCTGTGCTGACAATTGAATATTTCTTCCCTTCGCTTTACTACGGTATTTCTGTTTCTATGGCAACCAGGGATTTGTGCAAACTCTCCCCCAGCAAATCCAGGGAAACAGGTGTTGGCCAAGGCCTTTGGTTTTGCCAGGGATGCTCCAGCCATAGTCCCCGGAGGAGGCTTTGGGCCCAGGCCTGCAGGATACGCCCTGGCAGCAAATCTCTGTCCTTGTCCCCCGTGGGTGGGTGCAGCTCACGATTAGTGTGGGGTCTGTTAAGGGTTTAGGCTAAAGGTTGAAATAAAGTTATCAGGACTCCAGTTCCAGAGTACAAGTTAAACATACAGAAGGGCTCAGTGAGCTGTGACTTGTCTTTCCTATGCACAATTTTGTGGTGCTGTGGCATTTCAAGAAGCTATTGTTTCTCTTTCACATTAAGTGTGAGTCACTGTGGTTGCAAGCTCGGTCACCTCATTACCTTATGTCCTCCAGATCGTTTCATTGATCCATGTTGTTTCTAATAAGCTGCAGTAATACCCAGCACACATTATCTTTGGATGCTAAGGGGTGTAAAAAATAGTTAGGCTTAATAATTTAGATCTGTGAATTGCCACTGGAATAAACAGTCTGGGCAAGTAAAGTCAGAGCTGTGCCATTCTGGTTTTATATAGCCTCTGTTAAGAAAGGCAAAGAAGTGCAACCTTTTCTTAATCCTGTCTCTGTAGGCAGGCAGCAAGGTTGTACCGAGGGGAGAGGGAAAGCTTTCCATAAGCCTGACTTTGTCAGCGCTGGGATGGGTGTCGCGGTCCTGGCAGCTCTGGGCTGACAGCGGGGAGATGTGCTGTCAGGTCGGGTTCCCTTTTCCATCCCACCCGGGGGTCTCAGCATCACAACCGTGTCCTGCTGGTTGCTTTTACCATGAGACTGGACAAAAGGGAACATTTTTAGACTATAAAATCCACTCTGTGAACTTGTATTACAAAAAAACTTTGGAGTTTCTTTGCATAGAGAAGGGCTTCCACATTGCCACAACCCAGCAGCCCTGTGTGGATAAGGAGCTATATTGCATTCATGCTATGACTGTAATATTCTGCTCTCAGCGTAATTTCCCTACTGCTGGACGTGTTGCTGAATGAGGGAAACTGGGGAAGAGAGGGTTGTCTTGCTAAATGTCTCTGTTTCATTTCATTGGCAGTAAAGAATGAAGCGTAAAATAGTTTTGTACCAAACCGACTTTTTCTTTAGTGACTATGTACTTTGTTTTCTACAATAAAACAACTAGAGATTAAAAATGAATTGTTTTCCTCCCAGCACAACATTCAGGATTATGGAGGTGTGAACTGTAAAGCATGAGCTGGTGTCTGATGTTCAGGAAAAGCTGGCTACTCGACAGCAGCATGGACTTGCCTCCTGCCATGTGCTATCCAGCCTAATGTGGTTTTGTAAGAGACAGGTGAAACTGAGACATATTGATTCTTAGAGAAGAGCTCAAATTCTTAATGTGTACTCAAGCCTCTTCAGACTTGGTCTAGAAGTGTCACTGCATGTCAGACTACCGTGCTGTGGCAGGATAGAAAATGCTCTGAGCAACCCTAATCGGTGAATTTGGACATGCTCCTAGGTAGATTCTGGAGGCAGAAGCCAATGGCTTTTGTGTGTGTTCTTTGTTTTTTTTCTTAAAAAAAAAAAAACAAAAAAAAAACAAACCCAACCAACCAAAAAAACCCCCAAAAAACAAAAACCACACCTAGAGCTTTAAGGTGCTTGGTATGAGCTTAGATGTGAGTGTTCTGTGTTCATATCTGATTGATAGAAGAAGTAAAATCTCGTAGGTCTCAAACTACCCAAATGTAAATGTGCTTTACAAGCACTGGGGTCTTTATTCAGCCCTTTGTGTAATACTTCTGTCTCTCGGTACAGTTACCATTTGGAATAGTTGTATGTTATGTGGTCATACTCAGGAAAGTATCCATCCACAAATGCTTCCTTTAAAGCAGTGCATCTCTCTATTCACCGTGGTGTGGCAGCAGTATTTATTTCTGCTAGACCTGGAGGGCTCCTCTAAATGAAGTGGCAGGGTAGAAACCATGGCGCTGAGAGCTGAGTTCCTTCCCGCAGAGATGATTTGATTGTGATCCTTCTGGATGTTCTGTGCCGTTGAGACAACGATGAGAACTGAGGGGATGGACGTCGTACTTGTCTGAAGCAAGCTTTCAGCTAAGTCCTTGTGCTGGTTGAACAAATCAGTAGGGCTTACGATTTCTCCCTACTGAGTAAAAAAGAGATGGACTCAGGTACTGAGACAGCCACTTATCCTCTTCTTCTAGTCACAAACATAAAGAAATGTTCTTTTGCCCCCTGTACCCTGCAGAGATTAGGGAGTCCAAGAATTAACGTAGTCTGAGTGCTCAGAGTTGCAGGATTCAGTGCTTGTTTTTGCTGACAAAACCTTGAACGAATCACGTAATCATATTTAGCCATCTGTGATGGAGGTACTAGGGATGGTACTTATTAGCACTCACAGAACATTTTTAAGTGATCGGAAGATTAAAGCTGGAAGTTCAGCATGGCATTTTGTCAGTCCCTCTCCCAACACACAATTAGGTCTGGCTAATCTTTGTAGGACCAGCCTATTCTTAATAAATAAATAAATAGACCAGTGCTGGAGATCCAGTAGCCTTCCCAGACAAACTGGTCCCATTGCTTGACTTTGCTTCTAATGAGAAATTTGTAAACATCTCCCCTCTGCTGTGGTCCTCAACAGTTAGTTACGAAAGCACTTCCAGATGCTTCCAAAGCTTTCAGCTTCATGCTAGGCCACATTTGGTTTTGAAGTGTCTGATGTTTCATTAAGAATTTCTGAACCGTTGTTGGGGAACTACTGTATTTTCAAAAAAAAAAAAAAAAAAAAAAAAGGGGGTATCTCCAAAATGAGTAAGTTTCAAACAGGGTTTAGAAGTCTATCTGATGAGACAGTGTCAAAAGCCTCACTGGAGTCTCTAGGGATCTAACTTCTGTTATTCTTTTATCCAACAGCCTGTTACATGGCTATGGGAAGAAATTAGATTGATCCTTGACAAGTCTGTGTTGGCTGTTACTCATCGCCTTACCAAATGCATATAGGTGGTTTGTCTACCAATACGTGCTATTGCTTCGAGTAGGAATTTTAAGCCAACTGGTCTATAACTAGCTGACATTTGACATTTATAGATGTGTTCAATTCACCCACCCCCCTGTTTTACCTGCTACCATAATACTGTGTTCTTACTAGCTTCTGTAGGGATACCTCTTTACTGCAGTATAGTGTTTTCTTGACAGCTTTTAAAGCCTTTAGTTATTTATATGCCACTGACCTTTCTGATTTTGGTCTTCACCTGCCTCTGCTACATTTTTGAGCTCACGTAAGTAATACAGTCTAGTTTCACCTTTAGACATGCTGCTTGCACATGAGGTCATTGAGGAATTTGTGATTCAGTTCTTTCAGTTCCTCACTGTTACCCGTTCTCTGTGCTGTGAAAGTTTGCTTTAAAGAACTGCAAGACTTCCAGAACTGCTGCTACCTTCTGGCTTGTTTCACGTAGCACAGTATCTGCCAGTCATCTGAACCCACCAAAATCTGCTTCTTCAAAAGTTCGTTAGTTTTGCTGCTGCTCTTCCACGAGCTGCAAACTCTACCAGTCATGATTGCTATTGTTCAAAATTATTTCAGTTTTCATGTTCTCAACCGCTTCCACTTCATTTAGTCAAGTTCAAGCCGAAGTGCCTCCTAGTTGCCTTTCTCTTTACATATCAAAACATGGTTCTAATGTGTTTATTTCCAAGCCTTTTTTTAACAGTTGTTGGTGGCTTGTATTACTTTTCCAACAACGTAGTGGCCTATCACTGTAGTTATCCAAGCATTGATTGTGGTTCTGTCATCTGGGTTAAAAATATTTCTGCATGATTGACCTCAGTCTAAAGGTAAGAACCTGCAAAAACCAAAAAACGTAACAGTGTGCTTGTACAAGAAATGTGGTTAGCAGAGCTGTAACGGGCCGTGTAATCAGGGTTGCCCACTTCTTGTCTTTCCGCAGCCGTTACCCAGAGTAGGGAATATTTTCTGCTAAGCTGCAAAGCGTCTGGATGAGGGGATGATACATCATTAAGCAATGAATTTTGGGGAAACTTTCTTCCTGCAGATGAAATCCAACACCCGTTTGCCCTCTGAAGAACAAATCCCAAACAGCACCAGCATGTAGAACTGGTTTCTGCTTTTGTGGTGTGTGGCTTGTCCATCTCTGGGTTAGAATAAGAAGGTGATTTAGATCTAAGGAGCTGTAAGTGAGGATGGAATGACTGACAGGCCTCGCTCACTATTATCCAGAGTGATATTTCCAAAGCAGAACAGAAGGATTCACCCAAATATGAATGAGACTGAATGCCTCGCAAATAGTGGGGGGATTGGAAACATTTTCTCCTGTTCCAGCACTAGCACAGGTTTCATGAATACACATTTCTCTCTTACTGTTTGATCTGATTGCAATTTAATTTTTTTGGGTTCCTTCCAGAAGGAGCTTGTGCCTTCTGTCTCTGGCTCTCTCCACCTCATCCTCCCAGGAGAGGGAGCACCTAATTAAATTTCATGTTCCAACCTAGGAACAACCTCTGGTTTTGGCTGCCACTTCACAAAACGGTACTGAGAGGGTGCGGGGGAGATGAGAGAAAACAGTGATTCAGACAGAGGTTACAACTTCACAAAGAAGAGGAAAGAAATGAGAACTCGTTATCCTTCTCTAATTATTGCAGTATCGCTTAATATCTCACTTTTCTGGGGGGCATACAGCAAGCTATAAGAGTACTCAGGGCTTTGATTTCAGGGTAAAGATGAACATCCTTATTCTCAAGAGCATAGAGTTCTCCTTGCCTTCTCTAGGCACGGAAGGGATAGAGGCAGAAAATTTAGAGTTAAGCAAAGAATACTTCAGACTGCTTCAGAAGATCATAGGTACTCAGCTCTGTTTTCACCTTTTCCTTCACGTAATGGTCCTGGCGTGCTCTTTGATCCTCTGGCAGCTGGGAAGTGCACCCATTGCTGCCTGTGAAAAGTGACACGTTAGTGGAATTACAGGAACTTCATTTCAATTCTTGGCTGAGAAGTAACGAACAGTGAGTTTAGGGAAAACCTGACTAATAAGAAACCTTAAGCAATGTGATTTTTTTTTAAAGCTATGTTATGTACCTTTAATCTTCCCGAAGATTATAGGGTGACAGGATTTTCTAGAAATGGGCAGGATTGTTAAAACAGTGTGTGGAGATCAGCGGTGAAATGACTACTTTTATCATAACCCCTCAAAGAGACCTCTTTATGCTGTTGGGAGATAAGCGTAGGTTGTACCTGGGAAGTTATAATAAATGCTAATTGTGTTTAAGAATTACTTCTAAAACTGCTGCTTTTTCTATTTCTAGGAAGGAAAGAAGGGGAAGAGGGGAGAATTGTGACTCCTTTGAATGGTGACTGAGCTAATTGACAAAACATGTTATTAGACTGTGTGTGTAAAAATATTTTTTGTGCTTTGTAATAGATTCCTCTAGTTTACAGAAACACGCTTTGTTTAGAAACAGCTATGGTTGCATGAGAACTTGCCTCACCCACCCACAGGGCTGAAAACACAAATACATTAAGAACGAGGAAAAATGCCGCCGTTCTTCATCACTTTGAGCTGCTTTCATAATACCTGCTGAGGTACGTGTTTCCTTTGCTGGCAGCAGATACCAAAAAGCAAACGCGTAACCTGCTGTCACCCAGTATGCACAGACTTTCTTGGTCGTGCAGCGAGTGACGCTGCTCTGGCAGTGGGATGAGATGTTTTCTTATAGCTGACAGTGCAGGTTTTTGCAGGTTTCTTGTGGTAGCATCTCATAATTTTCTGGCTTTTTAATATGGGTCATGGGTGACAAATGTGACTATTCTGGCTGTTCAGTTAAGGTTTGGTGCCTGCGTAGCTTTGTCTTCCCCATAGGTGTGATGAACGAGGTAAGTAGGATACATAGGCAGCCTTTAAAAAAAGGCACTGTGAAGAATAAAAGGTTGGGTCACCTTGTGGCGGAGGAGATCAAGGATTAAGAAGATGGCTTGTTCACAAATTCTCCCTGTCTGAAAGCCTAACAAGGCAGTAGCCTGGTAGACTGGCCTAACTGAGCTGCTTTGTCTCAGCCTGATGTCCTGAGCTAGGCTTGCTGACACAGACCCTTTACTCTCTAGAGAAATGTTTGCTGCTGCTCTTATCTCAGGTTCTCAGCGGTGACAGAATACATCCTCACTTAACTAGAAGCAAGGCAGCTTTGCCCTTCCCAATAAGTAACCCAGTCCAGCGTATCTTGGTGACCTTTGTGTTTTGTTGGAGGTATAATCTTTTTGCTCTGTTTTGCTTCCTGTTCCTTGTAATTAATTCTGATCGTGAGATATCAACTGCCACAGCAGAGTATTCGAAGTGCAGGTTAGCATTAAGCTATTGGGAAACTGGCATCCTTCCTCTAGGCTTTTTCAGCCTGGATGGATGCGATTGCCAGGAACTCTGTGCAAATACTTCCCTTTGGATTTTGTGGCTGTCTTAGGAGCAGATTTTGCTTCTGTTTGTGTTCTCCCATCCTGGGCAGAGGGAAGGAAACTGGGTACTCAAGCCTACTTTTGATGAGAAGGGGCAGTGTCTACAATAGATAAATGTTCCCCGTGGGCCTTTACAACAGTCAGGGAAAAAACCTGTGTGTTTTCTTGTGAAAATGCAACTTCAAGCATGTGCGACATAGACAGTGCTCCTGCTCCCGCCCGTCCCTTGTGTCACCATGCCATCTGAAGAGCTTAATGAGGCGCAGGTAGGCAGGAGGCTGAGAGATGGGGCTGTCAGCAGCCCCATAGCTGGAGTGAGCTCTCCTGCCAGCAGTGACAGCAGGAAAGGAGAGCGTTGCCTATTTAACAGTTTATATGCATGGATACTGGGACCAGTAATTTTTCTTTTTTTACTGTAAGTTGCCTGTGACACCTTTACTGCAAACACTGTGTAAATGCTGCAAACCCATCTGTGGGTCTCGGTGTCTCTCCAGGAGCAGCATCGCCTGCTGAAGGTGAGAGCTGGTCCCTGCCTTTGACCTACTTCTGAAACTTGTGTTTCTAAATCCATCCCATAGTATTCATTCCCCTGGAGCAGACTTCAAGTAGAACGTCATTACGCATAAACCAGCTACTAGGGAAGGGAGAAAATATCGAAGAGCTGATGTTAATGCATGATGCAAAGTGCCATGTGCCAGAGGAATTTAAGTATTCTGTGTGGGGACTGAACTTGGTGCTTCCAGGCAGAGCAGCAGCACCACGCAGTACTTGGGTCGGAGGAGGAGGTTAGTTTGTAAAGAATAATGTATTTGAATCTCTATAGGGTGACTGGAAACGATAAAGAAAAAGCTGATGGTGTTGCGGAGGTTACAGGCTCCTGCTAGTTGGGGAAAGCTTGAATTGTGTTTTGTGGGAATAAAGAACTTTTTAATCCAACGACTTCATTGACTGAAAAAATACAGAGGAGCAAGAGTGAAAATCCTGGTCACTTGGGGAGGAGGGGGAACATTCAAATGGTAGGATAGATTAAAATTGTACCTTCTGAGTTTGTGTCAGATAAAAGAGAGAAAGATAGCTGACATCCTGCAGCAGTAAGTATGATTACTGTTAGTCTGTGTACAGGAACGTTGCTTTGATGGGGTCCTTCTCTGGGTAGTTATACCTACTGAATGTCAGCAATGTCATCAGTTAATTACTATAGCGGTATCAAAAGCTTTTACGCTTTAAAAGCCATGAAAACCATAACTATTAAACAGTATGTGTTGCAGCTTTCAAGTTCTTTGATCTAGGGAGATTAACCCTGCATGATCCTTTTGTTTTCTGTCTTCTGTACTAAGGTCTCCATTGAAGAAAAAAAAAAAGTAAGTTGCAGTCATATGCCATGATGAAACAGCTATGTTTAACTGTTTTTCCAGTGCAAACTGCTAAAAGAAAAAAAACATTAGGATGTTCACAAGGTGTAATAAATGCTTTCTGTTGATGCACTGGCTTAGAGTTTATTTGAGCTTTTTTTAGGTCATTGCAACAGAAATCCTGATCAGCCATGTCTCTACAACAGGAAACTACTCATTACAAGCAGGAAAGTACAAATCTAAAAGGTAATTTCTCTCAGGTGTTGAGAGAAAGATAAGTGGCTTGCAGGGAATCCGGAGAGGGGGTAGTCTAATGGAGCTACAGGTAGGGAAATCTGGCATTCAAAAACCGATCTGGTTGATTAAAGAAATATCCTCCTGTTTTTCTTTCCTCTTTGTTCATGTGAAGAAAAGAATGAGGCTAAATTCTTCATATATAATTCTAGGCGGGTGAGTACGCTCTGTTATATGGAGGACGGTAGCAGCTATGGGACCAGAAATGTAGTGCTCTTTGAAACTTATAAACCCTCCAACAGAACCATTGGCCACAAAAGAAAATTTGAGACATGTATGTACTTGTATTTTGGATGGAAGCTGTAGAAATAATTTGTAATTTCACACTCTAAAATTCTGTACGTTTTAAATGACAAGACAATGAGAACCATGCCTACATTTTGTACTTACAATAAACAATGTGAGCTCATACACCTGCTCTGGGGCAGGCAGAAGAAGCAGGGAGCTCTGCACTGTGTTTTGGTACCTTTTCAGGTTTTAGAGAACTTAGTGCAGCTCCGTGGCCATTTTTAGCTGACCAAGCTGGTCATCTTCTGTGACCTACTTATCAAGAAAGAACAGGTTCTTATCTACACAGGCAATAGCCTGTGATCTACACTCATGTTTTCAATACAGCTGCTGAAGCATGGCTGACAGTCATGATGTAAAGCGGCTTTAGCCTGAGATTCCAAAACTTCACTTCCATGGCAAGTTACCTTTACCAATGTTGCTCTTTCCCCTGATAATTTTTGAAGCAAATAACCAACTTCAGCCAAATTTTAAATAAGAGTTAGTCTTGGGTGAAGACTTTTGTAAGGGTGGCAGGAGACACCCCAGTTAGCTGGTACTCACTTCTGTTGGGTTCTGCTCCAGCTGGCTCGGGTCAGTGAGCTGCAGTTTTGGGAGGGGACGGGGAGGTGCTGTGATTAAGTTGTGGAAATGTATGGAGATAAGACTTCGGAAAGCTTATTTCTGCTCAATATCACATCCTGGTTTTGGTGGATGGTTGTTCCTGTCGTTGACATGTTTTAATGATGCTATTAATTCCCTATTAATTAACTTTGCTTCAGACTATTACTTCTGACAGCCTTTTCTCTGTGACCCTTTTTGAGAAGCAATCTCCTGGCTCAGCAGCCCTAGGTTTGTGCTTTTCAATTGCTGTTCCATGATAAAAAATGGGAATGTGTTTGCAGTCTTACGTGGCAAACGCTTTTTTGTGGCATTCCACAATAAATCTAGCTCTGAAATTAGTTTTACAGTTCCTTTCAAACTAGGTCTGTATATAAGTTCCAAGTTGCACCACATTAAAGATATTTGACTTCATCTGTGGAGAGGCTTTGAGCAGAGTATGCTCCTCCTCGTGAGGACTGTTACACAACTACTCCGAAAAAAGTTCATTCTGGTTGGCACACTTCAGGCTGAAATTGCTGGTAGTGAGTGTGTGGAACCAGCAATTTATAACTGAAGGGCTTTTGAAATCTTCTCAACAGTGGAGACCTCCAGCCTGTCTCTGGCTTCCTGATGAAGTGTAATGCTTTATCTTGATGTATGATTCCTTATTTAAGGTCATCAAAGCTAATGCTATAGCTGAATCTTTCATAGCTGCTATTTCTCTGAAGTCCACTTGGCTCATGTTATTTGGCCTCAACCATGTAGCGGGGGAAAAAAGGCAACAGAGTCACTGGAGGCTTCTGCCTTGGATTATGCCGTGCCATTCAGCTCTGACCTTCAACCTGGTGAAGTCAGGCCGAAATTGATATTTTTCCGCTGGCTTCAGTGAACTGTTGCAAAGGGGAATTTTCTCTCTCTCTCTCCCTCTTTCTCATGAGTGCAACTGTTTTTATCTGCTCTTTTAATATTTTCAGGTTTGTATTTCTTTCTTAGAATGCAGGACTGCTAGTGCTACTCTGTTTCTGAGGTGGGCTAGGCATGTCTCCTTTCAGTGGAAGCCTCTACATATGTTTAAAAAACCCAGAACCCCCACAAATCAAGCCCCCAAGGCTCTCCTCCTGTCTTCCCTCCAAAAAAAAAAAAAAAAAACAACAACAACCAAAAAAAACCCAAAAACCCAAAGAAAGAGTGCTAGGTTGAGTCAAGTGTTATTTGGGTCTCATTAGCCTTTTGCCTATATGGTTTTTTTTGGGTGTCTGTGGTTAGAGACATTTAGATGAGCAGAGTTCTTCTTGGACAGCCATATGATTTGGAACAAATCTAGTTGGTACTTTTGCCTTTTTAGTCTACAGAAGACATCCTAGTGCTCAGTAGTTTTCCTTCAGAACCGATGCATCTGTTTCAAAGTTTGTCCTTATTTGCAATCCTGGATTTGTACACAGTTGATAATTTTCTACCTGAATGAAAATCATCTCAGGCAGTATTACAGATGCAATTTTTATTGCAAGACAGTGTATATCTGTAAACATATTTTCACCGAATATTTGTACACAGTGTTTAATGTTTTCTCTTTGTGAAGAGAGTGTGCCAGAAATGACTGTATTTAAGAATTGTACACCTGCTATCAGCATGATTAGAGGCAAGATTGCTTCCCAGGTTTAGAAAGAGTTTTTGCTGTTTGCTAACTTGTTGCCATGGTGGTGCTGGTTTTGTTTCTGTATGTTCAGATTGTGCCTTCCCTGTGGTTAAGGCAGTACTACACCGGCCGCTTAGAGGACAGATTGCTTGAATTCTTGTTGTTTAAATAGGCAAGTCCTGAAGATCTCCTACATAAAGATGGCAGATAAATGTTTAAGGGACTTACCAGAAACCTGCTACAGCCATATCGCCCAATCCAGGAGTTTTAAGCTATTGGTTCCAAATTGCGTTGTTTTTTTTTTTTAATTCACTTTTTTTTTGTGTTGAAGAAAAAGCGAGGCTAACAACCAAAGGTCCTGTCATCCTCTGAGGAGCGGAGACCTGGCTGTAGTATGCTTTCTCCTTATTCTGGGCAAGTGGTAGGCATTAAAGAAAGTATTTTCTCCATCTTTTCTATCCCTGTCATTTCAGGAGCTGCATCATTTGACTGAATTAGGGCATGTATTTAATGGAGCTAAATCTTCTGGTTATAGCTATCATGGAGGGAGGTGATGGGGCAACTGAGAAGTCCCGGATGAATTGAACAGTGTGGAATCACAGCAATGTGAGGGAAACCTGCATGCGTCTGCTTAGCCCTCTGATAACATGTTTAGCAATCAAATTTGTGGCAATGGAAGAGTTTGGCTTTGTATAAATACTTCAAATTAAAGTGCTAATTTCTGCATCATTTTTGATGTGCTAATGATAACAGTGCTTTTGCTCTATTCTGCTGTCAGTTAAGTCTGGAAATCAAGGTTATTTGGGTTGTCTGTTTTTTTTCTGCAGAGTCGGAAAAAAAATTGTCAAATTTTTCTCCTATCTCCTGGCTGTGCCTCTGGGTCTCTTCAGGTCTACAAAGCTTGAGGACTTGGGGTTTGGTTTGCTGTTTGCAAAACAGTTCAGGAAGACAGCTGATGAAACCTACATGTGGTTGTTGCATTCTTGAATAGAAGGACTGACATTTTTAATGAGGTCTCCTGTCCTGTGGAGGATGTCTAAAACAACAGAGTTCACGTGAAAGAGAAATCAATTCTCTTTGCTCAACTGAGGTTGTTTCTTCTCATGTTTGTCTACATGGAGAATGCTACACAGGTGAAAAGAAAAGGATCCAAAGTAACAATTTAGAATTTTTTTGAGCTGCTAGAAGTACCTGGTGCTTCCAGTAAGAACACCTTTCTTTTATTAAGGCTTGCAGCACCCATTTTATAAGTGGGAAAGGAAGGCACAGGAACCCCAAATGTCATAAGCACCAGAATTGCTCTTTCTTTACAAGAGTTAATCCCACAAATACATATAGTTTGCCTGGTGATTTAAGACAAACTTTAGATTTCTCACCTGAGTATTGTAGGTTCATTGTCACTTCCATTCAGCACCTGGACCAGCTGATCCTAATTCCCTCATTGGTTTCCCAGTTACTTGCAGCTGCAGGAGGTTTGAATGGTGATTTTCTGAACTGTGACAAATTCTGCAAGGGTTTCAGGGTACGGAAACAATAGCTTTTGTGACTCCTGAGTTTAGCAAAGCTTTACTGGCTTAACTTTGTAACAATCACTAAGAATTTGGATTTGATCTGCACTTCCGTCTGTAGCATACGTACGGTCACAGCTGTGAGTACAAAATTGTCAAAGTTCAATGTGTAAAAACCTCAGAGCATTCAGCAGCGTTATTTACTGTTTGGTTGTTTCTCATGCTGTTACTGCTTTGTGTGTAGTAACATGATCTCAAGTTGTGTTAGGGGAGGTTTAGCTGGGATATTGGGAAAAATTCCTTCACCAAAAGGGTTGTCAAGCACTGGAACAGGCTGCCCAGGGAAGTGGTGGAGTCACCATCCCTGGAGGTCTTTAAGAGCCTTAGGGACATGGTTTAGTGGTGGACTTGGCGGTGCTGGGATAATGGTTGGACTTGTTGAACTTAAAGGTCTTTTCCACCCTAAATGAGTCTGTGATTCTATGATTCTCTCTACTGCTGGCAATTCCAGCAGCTGGAGAAAGGGCTAAAATCGCAATGGTACAAGTCAGTGGTGTGCCAGGGGCAGTGTGTGCTTGGAGGCAGCTGCTCTCATGGGGTATGAATCTGGCCTCTCCTAGGATGCCCTCAACCCTGGCCCTTCATAATCTGTTAAGGGAACTGCTCCACAGTTCCCATGAAGGATATACTACACTGATATCACAGTTTTTCTTAACCACTGGGAGAGCAAAGAAATTTCTCTGCAGAACATGTGTTGTGCAGCTTTGGTCAAACAGACAATGAAGTCTCCTTGAAGCGCTCTGGCCCAGGTTATCTATCTGTAAAGTAAAATGTACATATCCTAAAAACTTCGGTGAATTGACCTGGGCTCTACAAACCAGAAAAAATAGATTTGCTGGAGATTTTTAGAGGTGGAACACAGTATTGCATTTCAAAATGATGACACTTTGATTTGTGGGAAGCACTAGATAAATGGAGAATTTTCCATTTCCACACTATTTGTGGAATTTCTCTGTTCAGCCTGGGAAACAGAGGCAGCAGCAATCGCTTTCTCTGATGTACAGCAGATACATATCTGTCCTAACCTCTGGGGGGAACTGGCGCTGTTTAATTTGAAAGACAGTTTAAAGTAACTTGTATTCCTCTAGAACAATCAAATCGTCTCTAAGGAATTCTTGAATTACAAGATCAAGTCATTGCTTGAATGCACTGAGCATGAGGATATTGTTGCGAAGCAAAAGCTGCTTGTATTCCTGTATTGTGTGAAGGGAGAAGAAATCCTGGCTCTCCCAAATGCAGCTCAAATAGCAGGGGAAGATGATCCGTGTTCCTGATGGCCCCAGCTTTTCTGTGCGTGTGGTGGCAGGGAAGAGCGCACCAGGCAGGAGTGGCTGTGGTTATTTCCCCACATAGCTTGCTTTATCAGATGGCACTCAAAGCTGCAGGTGGTGGTGGCATGTGGTAAGCTCCTCTGGAAACTGCAACAAACCAAATGAATGTTTTGCTGTCATGCTGTTTCTTTTCCTCCCAGTACCCCATGATGGTCCGTCTCCAGAGTGCTTCTTGCTAACAGCAGCTGCTGGCTGAAATTTTTTGTCAGATCTTTGGTATTTTAAATTCAAGAATCTTCAGATATTCAAGATCTGTTTACTTAAAAAACCAAAACAAACAAACAAAAAAAAACCCAAACAAAAAAGTACCAGATGTGTAGCGTGGAGTGGGACATGGAGAAAAGAGCATAGGAATTTTAAGTAAGCAAATGCTATGTATTTAACAAAGGATGGCTCCATGTGGGACAGCAGTATGAGGCATCTTTTGGAAATTCATGTTTCTGTATGTTATGTTCCCCTGTAGTAGCCCCAAACGTTTCTGTAGTCAGGCTCTAAGTGCAGAGCAAAGAGGTCTTTGTGGAGTAACTGTGTTCCTAGTGGCTGCTTTGTATTTAAGTTACTACTAAGTAAAGTCAATATAAGCTTTTGTGAGCAGGTGCACAGGCAAAAACTTTCCAAGTCTGTTCAGGTTTTTGCACTAAAATGAACTCTGCCATTCTAATTGTGTTTGGTGAAAGGGTATGGCTTGCTCTACTGCATGGCAGAATCATGACAGTGATAAGATGCCAGGAGATCCTGTAACACTTGCAGAACAGGATGAAATCAAGTTTGGTACTTCTGGGTTCTGTTTCATGGAGTTGGCAATTGTCTAAAAATCTTACTCTGACTGATGGAAAGCTCTTCATACTTAGCAATTTTTTTTAAGTGATTTACCAAGGGATTAAGTGACATTTCTGTTTGTGAAACTGTATTAAAGCTGGGCACTTGCAGGAACTCTTGTGGGATGCCACAACAGGTCCCAACATCTTATCTACTCTGGTGTATGACAGTAGTTGGAACCAGGGGTCATTTCCTTACTTGGTCATGAACACACTGTTGTTGGGTTTGTTTTGGCTTTTTCCCCCTCCAAGTTTTTATAATTTCTCAGGAAGATCAGACTTTTGCTTATCAAAGAAGAAATAGAAGGGAAGGATCTGCACCAAGAGCAGCAAGCAGCAAGTTAGCTTTTGGGTCAGTGCATGAGCCCACACAAACACTTATATGGAGCAGCAGTGGAGGTGGGAAGGGTGTTAAAGGTGGTGAGAGCTTTGGGATGTGAGTAGGTAGGAAGGGATGAAGAGGGGAAGCTCAGGCTGTAGCGTATATCTTGCTTTTTAAATACCAGCTGTACTTTCCACAGATCTAGATGATTTATCAAATTAACTCCCCTCTTTCCCTATACATGGTTTTAATATGTCCACTTGCATTGCAAAAAAAAAAAAAACAACCAAACATTAATCCCTTTTACGAAGGCATCTGTACAGTGAGAACACTTGTTCATTTTCAGCAGTGGCAAGGCCACTAGCTGCAAACTTACTGCAATCTAATTTTTCTCAATTCCTGATTCTACAGTTGACTTTAAATGACATTCTCAGCTCCATAAATTAAGCCAGTGATTTTTTTAATTTCTTTTTTCCACCTAGGATTATCAGTTAAAAAAGGAAAAGCACAAACACTGCTTTCTGCTACTATATCTTGATTTAAATTTGGTGTGATGCTGCTAGTAGCAGGAAAAAACATGGAAGAGTTTGGAAGGCAAAACTTGAGCTGTCATTGCTGGTGATAGGTGAAAAGAGCAGAGATGACACAGGTTGTGGTCAGTATAGCAGAGGGGGAAAGGAAAGACAATATGGTTGTTTCAGTAGTAGATAATCCCTTCAAGCAGTATTAATTCAACTCAGTTTTAGAAAGTTGTATTAAAATCATTCTTCAGAAAATCCACTATCAGAGCCCACTTCTGGAGCTAAACCACATTTTCTTAATACACTGAGCAGTTGTCAAAGAAGATCTTCAAACTGCCTTGTCTCTCCATGTGTATGTCCTGCTCCTAATGTCCTTGGCTACTTTTATTCAGTTATTTGCCTAGTTAACTTTTGCAGGTATGTAGTGTTAGTGCAAACAAGCCCAAATTAAAAGTCTGTCAGTATTTAAATTTCTCACAGTTAAGTGAAAAGCACTACTTTTATTGCAGCATTATCCTTAGTGCCAGATAATTCTATGAAAAGGTCTAAAAAGTAACAATTAGAAGACAATCACATCTAAATTGATGGCAAATATTGACCAAAAACCATTGCCTTTTCCAGAGATAGTGTTTTTCCCCCGGAAGAGAAATCTGTTCTTTTTAGGCTTCTTTTCTAAGATAGAATTTGAGGGGGAAATGACTGACATGTTGACAGATCTTACCTATGATTGTGATGTAGTCACTTAAGGATGCATTTGAATAGTCTGTAGACATGTCCATCTGTCACAGAACCACACAAACTAGGCCAGTCCAGTTAAACAATCAAACATTTATTTTACAAGATGGAAGGGGAAGAAACTAAGTTTTGTTTTAACTCAAACCACTCTGGCTCCAACAGACATTAACAATTCACAGGTTCAGGATGTCGGTTGGGAAATCAGTACTACACCGCTGACTTAAGAGCTCATAAGGTTTATGGTTGATGACCCAAAATGCACAAAATCACTCACCCGTGTAAGCTGAGGTCTCTCAATCTGTACAGAAGATGAACCTTGGGTGGTGTTCCATCCCATGGGGAGAGCCTCCGACCGCAGACCCGCTGCCCTGAGGGAGACCGACTCAAGATGGTCCCCCTCGCGGGACTCCATTTATACCCAATTTGAATCTGACCTGTGGTCATATATGGTCACCTAGGTCCCTGTTGGCCAAAGACCTCAGCTTTGTCTTCAGTCAACTGAAGCTGCCGATGCCCTGCGGGCATAATGCAAACTGTGGCAGGAAGGTTTTCCTGCGGGATTTGTGAGGGCGGGTGCATCTGCCACACCATCCCAGGATTCCACCTTATGGGAAAGGGTTTCCAACATCCTTTACCTTTCAGGGAATTTTAAACCTAAATTGTAAGTGAAAGCTTTATAGTCACAGGTGCTAAAAATTTGCTCACTCATGAATGCAGACATGACAGCAGAGTGTGTGTGTGAATTACAATCATGTCAGGAAATAAACCGCCATGTTCTGCACTTGTACTCCACACAGTGTGAGCAGAGCTGCATGTCCTACCAAACCAAAGGCTTGTCGTCATCTTGCTGCTGAGCTGTAGAGCAAGAGGAGCATCAAAGAAACTTGGTGCATTAACAGCTAGGGAGCTTTTGAGTTTGCAAAACCCCAGAAATGGACAAGGGAACACTTACAGATGGAGATCCACGCTTTCTTTTCTGGTGGAAATGAACCTGTCTGAGGTAAAGGTAAATGAATGATACAGAATCATAGCATTTGATTTACAACACAGTGTTTCATACCTTAAAGGAAAAAAAAAAAAACAAAACCAAAAAAACCCCAACAACTAAACCAAAAGAAACAGTAACTCTTTCCTCCAAACCCAGTATTTGTCTTGAAAACTCCTGTTTGCTGTTGTATGGTAAACGTTTGAGATCTCAGAGGAACTTAGTGTATCTATTATTTTCTCGTTCTCCAGGAGCAGCAGTACAAAGTAGAACAGCACTTCTATAACCTGTCTCTGTAGAGATGGAAGGGTAAAGGTGGTGGTGGTATGAACTCTCAGTCAAGCTTTTGCTAAGGCTTTGGCATTGTTGAGGCACAGCATGTTACTTAGGTGAGAACAATGCCACAACAGTTTTGAGGAGTAAGTCAAATACCTAATGATTTAAATTAGGTAAATTCCGCATAGTTCTATGCGGGGAAAGGAGATACGCAAGTCTTAAGATTTGAAGTTACTTTTTTTTTTTTTCTCCTAATCTGGAGGTTTTAGTGTCTACAGTCTGCTTCCCTCAGCCATGAAACAGTCAAGTCAGAAGTAATCAAAGCAAACATATGGAGCCTTGTATTTAAACTGTGACACCTTGATGAATGAGACTGGCTTGCTGGTGGGCAGGCAAATTTAAATTGGGAGAATCGATAGCAACTGGGTTTTTTTACTCGTCTAGGAAACAGTAGGTATAAACTTGGTGGATCAGTATACTAAAGTGGGGAATTAAGGTACCAGCCGGGGACTTTCTTAGAAGTATGGTATGCATTACCCCTCTGAACATATTCCACCAACCTAAATATTGCATGTTGGGATTACATATTGAGATATAATTGCAGAAAAGAGATGCTCTGGCACTTGCACATAATACCTGACTGGTTATCAGAGATCTCTTGTCCTGTGGTGCCCCAGTGTATCATCAGGTGCAATGTAGACCAACTTCCAGAATTTTATGGTTAGAAGAGGATCTCTTTTACTAGCTGTGTGCATGAATATACTTATTTTTAAATGTATTTTAAAGAAAGTAAACTTTCAAAGCTAGGGTAAGAACTGGCATGCTTTCTATGCATAGCGTGCATCAGCAATATTGTGAAAATTTCCCAAGATTCAATGAGGGGAAAGTCTAAGCTTGTAGTAACTGGTAAAGTTATTTATGAGTTAATAATTCTAGATTATTGATGCTTCATGTCAAAATAGTAACTTCAAATTTGAGAGAGTCAAAGGGAAGCTTGTTAAATGAAGGGGTTTAGAGCAAGTATGCTTGTTCTTATGTTTGTCATAGTCACTTTCCTGTCTGTTAAATACTGTATCAATTTGAAAATACTGGAAATCAGATCAATTTAATCAGTTCTAGCATGCTAGGCAACACTTTTAATATCATAAACCATGGAACTGGATGAGTGAATGGAAAATTGGTCCAAGTGGGTACAAATGTTTTCATTCACTACTGAATCTTCCGATGTCGATTGCCAAGACTAGAAAGGTTTAACTTAAAGTCTAGATTTTTGGAAATGCACTCATAGATTTTAAAAGACAGACTTTACAAGGGAATAAGTACTCGAATATACTATTTGACTGGATGTCGCTGAAAAATTACTTGTGGGTTCAAGATGCAGTGCTAGGGATGGACTGTGTTGGAAAAGGTAGTGTAGTAAATGTAACTGATTTTATAACATTACTATAGAAGAAATGTATTAAATGGGTGAGTCTAGGACTAACCTGGGTGTTATTGGCTTTTTTTTTATACCTTTCTCCTGTGTCAGACTGGAGGTGGGTTACTAAACTTAAAGGTTAATTTGTGAGATCTAAGGGTTTTTTCACTGATGCTTCCAGCATAAGAAGCAAGGAATGTGCTAGTATAGGTAGTCAAACACACACAGTTGGAGGAGGATAAAATAATCAGACCAGAGGAATTAGGACTTTGAAATGTGATGAAATAAAAAAAAAAAGGGATGCAATTTAGCATTACAGAGTGCAAGGTCATGTATCTCAGGACTAATCAGGTTTTTTTACTTTAAGATTAGAAATCAGTTGGAAGTGACAAGAAGCAGTTGGAGCATTAATACTAGGAGATTGAGATGAGTCTCTGAGATTTGCTCCTGAAAAAAGAATGCTTCTGTGAGGGTGAGACGGTGCAATAAGAATGCTATTGTATAGATCAAAAGTGATTTCATCTGGAGTATTCTGTATAACATAGGTACTCCTTCAGAAGAATAATTCAGCACATCACAGATGCAAAGAAGAGTTATAAGGATTATTGGCAAAATTGAGAACTTTTCCTATGAGGAGACAGAGTGTGTGGCTTGCTTAATCCAACGGAATAGAAGCTAGGAGGTGCTCCTTATAAAAATACATAGAGATAAGGAATGGAAAGCACAGAGTGCTCCTGCCACTCCTGGCTAGAAAGACTGAATTGGCCAGCTCTTCACTGGCTGTGAAAATCCAGAAATGTCATCATAGGACTTCTGGTTTCAGAAGAACCAGTAACAAGAGACAATGTTTTATCTGTCTTGGCACTTTCCACTGGCTGAGGCAACTCTTGTCCTGGCTCTGGCTAGGCTAGAGTTGATGTCCCAAGGAGCCAGGCCAGGTGATCCAGGCTGGCTGGGGGCTATTCCATACCATGTGCTGCCATGCTCACCAGAAATGGGGGTGGTCGGGGAGGGGTGGGTTTGACGGGTTCCTGGATGCCCAGTCGGTCATTCTGATTGGTAAATTGCTTTCCATTATCACCTATTGTGTATATCTGTTATCAGTACTGCTGTTGATTGTTTGTTTCCCTCTCCCTTGCTGTCCCAGTAACCTGTCCTTACCCCAACCCATGAGGCTTTTGCCTTTGTCCGTTCTCCTCCCCACCCTGACGGGGAGGGGTGAGTGAGCGGCTGCGTGGTGCTCGGCTGGGCCTAAACCACGTCAACTCTGTATTTCACTTTCATTGTGTCGGTGTATATATAAACCTCATCCTTGCATCCCCAGCTCTTGCATTCAGCAGAGAACAACAGCCTGTTGCAGGTTTGCAAGGACCATCCTCACAACTGTGTGTTACAGGCAAATTTTTTCTTTGGTGGGGGAACCTCACTGTAGGGCAGTCAAACTTTTGCTGAAGTAAAACTGTGTTTTGCACAAACTCCCTTAGAGTTGAAGTATTTTATTTTCTTTTCCTAAACAGCAACAAACAGTGTTTTTCATTTTTACCCTGTTTTGTCCTCACCATGGTGTCTTCCAGACATCCCAAGAAAGCTATGGTGAGATGATCCCTGATGACATTGTCAAGAAAATGGCATGTTACCAAGGGATGCCATGTCATTGGTCATAGCTCTCTTGAGTACACTTAGCTATTTTCTTCATCATTCAATGTAGGTTAAAAAAAAAAAAAATCAGATCATTTAGCTGATTAGCTGCTAATAAATGCTGTAACTTTTACTTCAGGCATACAGCTCATGCTGTCATCATGAGTACAGTGTTCCCAGTGGCTGCTGTCAACTCTAAGGAAGGAGAAGGTCACTTTTTAACAGCTCGTATTTTCATTTTCTTGTTTTCATAGTCAAGTGTTTGTGATAATGCTCCATTAGAGAAGGGTTGTGGTAATTAGCTCTACATACATGAGAAATCTCACCATGAAGATTGCAGTGAGCTTTGGTGATTTTGTGAGGACTGGGATCACTGAAGTGTAACTGTTTTAAAAGTTAGGAGTGTAACTAGAAGTCAGGTTAAATGTGTTCAGTAAGTCAATGTTCACACCTCTCCTGCAGCTGAATGCAGATGATTTATGGTTGTATAATCTCTCTTTCTCTGAGGAAGGACTGGAGAGGAAAGGGGAAAGATTTCATTAAAAGAAAACCTGACCTATGCAACCCTGCTATAATCTTTATATTTGAAACCAAGTCCATGGACCTTGATTCTTTTTATTCCTTATGCTAATAAAATCATAGCTGCTAGATAAATATTGGGGTTTTTAAGTCCATATTAATTGTAGCCTCTCTTCTGGGAAATTCTATCGGTTTTAGCCACAGATGAGTGTTTTCAGATGTGGTTAAGTAACATCTTTATTCCAGCTGGGACCTCATCGTCAAGTTTCTGTTCATTATCTAATCTTAAAATAGTCTTAAACTGCTAGAAATGCTGCAACACAGTCAAGTATCACATTTTTTTCCTCCCTGTGAGACAGTGCCTTAGAAGAAGGAAAAAAAAACCTACTGTGGGTTGATAGCTGAGTGAGAAGTTTGTCTTGTCCCAAAGTGCAGCATGTGATTTAAAGCAGTTATGCCTCCTGGGTACAGCCTGACAGGCACTTCCATGGGAAAACAATATACTGCTGCAATCCCTTCCTCAGCATTGGAGTGCCAGTTTGGCATGTGCCAAATGCTGTCTCTGCAGACGTAGTGCCCCTGTCCCATGTTTGTATGGCCTTGCATAAGGCAAAAGTACCCCCGTGCCCTCTGTTTCTAGCTGTCCCCATGAAGATAATAGCCAGAAGCTGTCAGAGTATGGCTGAGATGTACAAGTCATCACAGGAGTTTTACAGATTCTAGAAGTGCATGTAGATTCTGAAAATGGTTGAGCAGATTAATTGAAAAAGAGCAGTCAGTATCAGTGAGGCTTGTTTGAGGGTGGGAAGGTGTTTGAGGGAAGATTCAATGTGTGCTTATCCTGCTCTTGCGGCTTTTCTAAGTAATGTCTAGCAGATGTCTGACATGCTTCAGCCAGTCTTCTGGTTTTAAGATGGCTGTGTGAAATACTAGGTTTTTTTTTCTTTTTTCTTTTTCTTCTCCAATCCCAGATATGTGCTAGTGAGGTGACTGCGAGAGGACTCTGGGGTAAAACAGATGGTCTGACGGCATAATTGTTCTAATAGCCTACAAATGGGGATGCCCAAGTAGCTTGTTATTGTTTTTACCTTTATGCAGCATGCTCAGGCTTGCACCTGAAGGGCTAAAGACTTCTAGATCGCCTCAGTGTAAGAGAGGGACCATAGGGCAAACACCAAGAAACCATTGCCTTCACTCCATCTCTCTTACACAAGGCACTGCAGCCAAGAAGGTGTAGTTAACTGAAGTATCAATGTAATTGCAGTATGGTACTAATTGTGTAAGCATATTTAATACCAATTCAGTTGATCAGAAACCAAATCTAATTTCTGAATTACTTAAGATCATAATCTTTTTAAGCATCATATATTTAATGAATTGAATTCTTACACAGGTATCTTAAAATTACAATGACCTGTATAAAAACAGACAATGAATTTATTGGAAACTTTACACTCAGTTGAACTGCATAGCTGAAAGCTTTAGGAGGACACTATTATTTTTAAAGTCTTTGCTTCTGAATATCTGCACTTCAACCTGGGGGCTTGGGGAATGCATTACATTATTATAAAGTTTCCTGTGCTGTTAAATATTGTATGCAGCTATACTAACAAATACCCTTCCATTTACCACAATCAAGTGGAAAGGTATTTTATAGGGCTTGACAAGGATGTGGATAAAGCAATATCATGCAGAAGGTATTGGTCTAATTTATAGAGACAGTGTCATTCAATTTCTAGTGTAAAGAGAAATCTTTTAAGCAAAGACAATTATCTTCTTAAATTGCTGGTAAGACCTTATTTCCAGAAGTAAATGTCCAATAAATGAGCTTTTTGTGCATGTGAATTGCACTTATGAGCCCAGACTATTTCAGCATCGGAACAGCAATAGAAGGTTTGTCTATAGTACTTCCAAAGTGTCCTGTTTTACACTTGTGTAGAAGGTGTTAACACAGTCCTACTGGGTTACTAAAAGGAAATATTAATGTACTGCCAGTTAAACTATTTCAAAGCAAGTTTCAAATTTAGATTATTAGAATCTGTCCTTCACGGGGCCATCTCAGCTGCGCGTCTGGACTGCAACATGAAGTGGGGGTGTGCTTGGGGAGAAAAAGCTCGGAGTACCTAGTTTACATTTCTCAGTGAACCAAGGATTAAATGATGACTGAAACCATGGTTTATATGACAGAAAAGGGTTTCTCATTAGAATCTGGTCATTCAGTATCCTGATATGTGATTGTGCTTAGATACCTTCACCTTGTGCCTTTCAAGTCTTAGAAATGCTTTAAGCTTTTAATGCTTCCTGGCAGAGTTCAGGCTTGATGCTATTTTAAAGGGATAAGAACTGTGGGAATTCAGAAAATCTTTCTTTAAAAATATTTTTCTCTTGAAAATATATTATTCTAAGTTTCAGCCTCCAACTAGAGATGATCTATCCCAGAGACAGGAAAAAGGCCTCAGATGATGGAATAGGAATCTTTTGCTCTGTTTGCTACCAAGGAAGTTTTGTATAACAAGGATAGTACAGCCTGAAACTGTTTCAAAATGAAGTGCATAGTGAACATAAAGTGTTGAAAATCAGTCCATTTTAGAGCTTGGAATTCCTCTAAAATCAAAAACCTCAGCAGACATCAAGCTGTTCACAACCTGTTATTAGCAAATAATTTCCTCACATCAGAGGACGGAGGCAAGCTGCCTGTAGTTACTGAGTGGGACTGCCTCAGCGAAATGTGGCCAGTGGTCATTTTTTGAGATTACCTGTGATTTGTCACTGGCTGCAGGTGACTAAGGACGTGTCAGAATAACACAGTGGGGAGATGTGCTGTGATGGCCTCCTTTTTAACAAAACCTGAGCTGTCTTTAGAGATAACTGTATTTGTGTTAACGTTGCCCTAAATTTTCTCTCCTTTCCCTGGCTTGTCCCTTTTTGATACAGAGTTTAGAACACTGCAGCTCTGCTAAATGCATGTTCTGGGTCAGATATTGTAACTGGAAGATTCATAGCTGCAATTAGAGAGGCATTTTTGCACATACACTTACATACTGTAGTAGAAAATTTGGTTAAACACAAAAGGAGATCTATATATTTTCAAGAACTCACATGTGCTATTAGGCAGAGATCTATTTATTCCTGACACGCATTGACTATGTTTTGCTCTTTGGGCAAAGAATTTACACAGAGGAGTCTGGAGGCTAAAAGCAAGCAAATCTTCCCATCATTCCCATGTTTACAGTGTGCTGCAGAGGACAGCAGGGCTTCCAGTGCTCTGTCTGCCCCACTTTGCCGTGATTCTGAAAAGCATCCTGGCTATTGCAATGCAAATGGTACATCTAGGACCATCAAGGGAGAAAATGGGTATGAAAAATGCAGAGATAGAATAAATGAACTAGAAAAAAATTATAAAATCAGGTAACAGATTATTAAAATTTGAATCTCTGGCTGATGTTTAGCGCCTCAGCCATCAGTCAATGGATCAAACTTTGCAAGGTCTTTTGCATAGTCTAGCATTTGCCCTCCTACCCCCAGTCTGACTCCAGGGCACCTGAACGCAGAGCAGCTGGCTAACCACTGTCATTTCTGGGGTTGACTTGCTCCTGACACATTGAATGAAGATCATGGTTTCACTGAAAACAATTTAAAATACGTATCTTCAAATATCCTTGATATTGCACTTTATATGTAATTTGAAAGAGTCACTGTCAGCAATGAGTAAAAGGCTATTTTGTAAGAGAACACCTCGATCTGAGGAATGTATGAACTTGTAGCTATAAGAATTGTTAGACCTCAAGAAAAGTTATTTATACAGCCACTCCCAGGGAGCAGCTTCCAATAACCATGTTGTTAAATTTAACAAGATACACCAATTGCAACACTCATTGCAAGTTATTACCATTGTATCAGCCAATTAGATTTTATTTGTTGATACTCAGTAACAGATGATATCTATCTCTTTAGATGAATTTCTGATATTCAACCAGTATACAGTTGAGCTAGTACAAGTTAAGTACACTAGCTCAAGTATCGAGCAGTCTTTGGAGACCTGCACAGTGCTCGAGCTTTAATTGCATGCGTTCTTCAGAAGCAATTTAAAGAAAATACCAGTATTGTTCACCAAGAAATCAACCCACTGTATTCGTCATCTATGAGAAAGCAAACTACTGGTATTTCTTTTTGGAACTACTTAGAATACAGATGGGATGTGTGCATGTGTATACACATGTACCTTTTTGTTCTTATGCATGCTGTGGGTAGTTTTCTGTGAGTGCAAAAGTAAGATGTAGTCACTGGACTGTGCCAGGGGTTAGTTGGGGGTGTTGGCTTTGCTAATGTGGTGGAGAAGCTACAGAGAATGCCAAGGGCAAAGAGCTCTACAGAGGCCTTTGCAGACTGAATGGTGGGAACTTCCAAAGAGAGCAGAGGACTTTCTGAAGTTCAGCATTGATTTAATTTACTTCCTTTGGCTTCATTTGGGAAGACTACTGAACTCATGGAATGCTTATGAAAATGCCAACCCAATAAGCACTTAATTTCTTATCTAAAAATGATCAAAGTCTGGTCTAATTATGTTTGTTTGCAACCAGATCATGTTTAATTTTATGCCATGTTCACTGGTGTGGCAATAAACCAGACTTCCTACCCTTATTTTAGCTACTACCTTCATGTTTTCTGACTGTGAACTTCAAAGAAAACATCTCAGCTACAAGGAGACCTTCCTCCAAAACAGGAGCCCCAGCAGCACTAAAGTAACAGTACTACAGGGAAAGGAGAAAGATTAGAAGACTAGTAGATGATATTGGAATTCCTGAAATTGTATCTTTTATGACAATATTTTATTCATCACCAAGGATAATATGAGTCAGTCAATGACTGCTTCTTGCTTAAAGTTCAAACACGTTAATTTGAAGTTTGTATAAAAGCTTATTGAGAAAGATAGGCTTGCTAATGGAATATAAAATAAGTGAGAAACAGTTATCTCCAGACAGTTTTTTTGCTACCTTGGAGGATGGTAAAAGTAAAATAAGTACATAATTTAAATGACTGCACAGCTTGAATAGATGTTCCACGTGACATTACAAAATGCTGAAATCCAGTAAGTCAATAGAGTTGGGACTGATCAAGACTCCAGCGCAATAGCTGATGTAGGATTTGGTGAAAATGCACCATAAATACAATGTTAGATATACAATATTATAATCCTGTTAAGATACACCAATCATTAGACCCAAGAATTTTCTGGTGCTGGAAGGAAAGAAAAGCAATGTTACCTTTTTTGCAGTAACAATGAATACCCAAAAATAGTTTTTACTGACACATGTAGATAAGCATGGCTTCAACAAATATAGCAAATAATTTCAGATGGATTTTTGGAATACAGAATGGCATTATCTTAGGAAAAAAGTTGGTCCTGTAACTTAAGAAACAAATAGAAGCAAAGCTTCTATTTGGACTACAAGAATAAAAGCAAGTAGGTGCTATGAATTTGCATTTTTAAAAAGGAATCTTCATTTTGTCATACTATGAATAAAGCAGGCCTAAGTGGAAAGTGGAAAAGTGTGGAAAGCCACTGAACTAATCCATTAAAAAAGATTATTAGCTAGAATCATAAGAAAAGAATGTCTGTTTAAGAATCTTCTGTGGTTTTGAAAATCTGTGTTAATCTTACAAGTTTCTTTATATTGGGATAGGGAAGTGTGAAAACTCTTCACATAAATAAATCTCAATGTGTTTCAGCAGACCAAAGCTAAACTGAACTTGTAAAGCTAGGGTTCTTTGGAAAGGTGCTGTATGTTAACTGACTTTGCTCTGTAGTGTAAAAAAAAAAAAAAATCCAATGAGATTATAGATATGTATATACTTACATTTAAATAAAGCAATAAACTGTTAATATTGAGCTATTGAAATAGTGACAGCTAAGCTGTCAGCCGCAAAAAGATGTTCTTGGTATTAAATAAAGGACATACATTCTGGCAAGTGAAGTTAGGTGCGTCATCCTAGATTTGGACATATAAATTTAAACAAATGACATTTAGTGTTAGTTTTACTCCTAGGATACTTCAAAGAGATTTCACTGATCCTTGGTGGATTATGAAGTACAGAATTAGTAATGAATGTATGAGCTGGTCTAGGGCTCAAATTATGAGACTTACAGGCAAGCTTTTGCAAAGAGAAACCTATAATAATGAGTTCAAGAATGAAAACTTAGCTTAACCTGACAAGTTTAGGAAATACAGCTTAAATAGTTGTTCCTAGGATCCTTGCCACAACGCTTGTTTTTCAGCAGAGTGGTTCCATAGGATTAGGAGGATAACTGATAAACTTCTGTCAGATACTACTCCACATTTGGGACCAATAACTTCTGCAGAGAAGTGCTGGAAGAAAAACTCCTTAATAGTAGGAGGACACTTTGTCTTTAGGTGTTTCACTAGACATTCAAGATCTGTTAGATCTGTCCCTTTCCTAACATTAAGCTATGTTATTGGTGATGTTAATCATGGAGACCATCCCTGATCCCTTATGCAGTGGCAGCAGTATTTTGATTATAGGAAGGTTTCTGTGTAATGAATGTGCAACCATTGATTGTATTCATGCGTGTGTTGTGTGTGTGCACAAGGAAACTGTGCTCATAGCTGCTTCAAAGTGTGTGGGAATAGATGCCTAATGTTAAACCTGTGAAGATATCATTTAATGTGGCGTATACATTTGGAAGTGTGATAGTCTTCCTTAATAGGCTGATAGCACTTGAAATCACTGTGATACTAAAAATTCTAATCTTGAGCCTAGTCTGGGACCATTACAGTTTCCAGTTGAAATGACGAGCTTTTCTAAGCTGCATTCAGTTTTTTTCAAGGATTAACTTGATTTGGGGGGAAAAAAAACCCCAACCCATCACTCAACAAAAATTACTATAAGTATAAAATAATATCAAGTGATTTTCATTGCTTCAGTTAAAAACAAACACATACTTTCTGCCCTGCCTCCACACCCCACCATCTGAAAGATCTGATTGCCAGGACAGATATCACACAAAAGGAATGGTTTTTAGTCAAATGTAACAAGAATGATCCATTCCTAAGCCAGGCAATTGTCACCAGTATCTCAGAGGACTAGCACCTCCCAGACTGTAGATGAAACCTTTTCTGCTTACACATAAATCTAATAATACTATGTTAAGAATAAGATGGAAAGATAAGAAATGGAACTGTCCTGTGGCAGATGAATCATGCCTTGCCAATGAGGACTGATACTTGTAGCAGAAGCCAATTCACATACAGGAATGTGTTTGAGGCACTAGAGAAATCACTGATGTTTACTTCTAAAACTCGGAACATCTGGATACCTTGAGAGAAGCACTTTTGTGAGTACCAGAAGTAGAGAAGCCTGTTTTTTCAGTGGATTTGTGTTTCGTGATTGAATGACTTACCTGAATTTATGCTAGGTCTAAGATCAGTTCTTAAACAACTGACATCAGAAAAAGATGTTATGAATGCTTTACTTTGGAGTTGATACCTTATTACACAATGGGGAATCTATTCCTCGGTTTCTCCCGGTGTAGATCCTCTGTTAACTAATGTGGCACAAAAATTGATCAAAGCTTTCCCTGCAGTTAGAGGAGTCACAGCATCTTTCTCTTCCTTGTAGAGTGTGAGTTTAAATACACAGTGAACACATGGTGCCCTTTGACTCAATAAAGATAACTCTTCTCTCTGCAGAAACCTTTTCCTTGAAAATCTGGGAATCTAGAATAAACAGTGGAGTAAAATAATAAAGTACTGATTGACTTGGCCAGTTACAACAGCAGGTTCATAACGTGATGGCAGAAGGATTATTTTCTGACAAATGAGATACCCACTTACTGTTGGCCCTTCTGAAACTTCCCATCCTGTGCGGATACCCAAAGCTATACAACACATGTTGCTTCTAGGGCGTTACAGTTGAAACTAGTTGACATCTCAAGTGACAGGTGCCCTCCTTCAATCCCTCCATACCTGCCCTTCTCTTTGGCGTGATGTCTGTTGAGAGCTGAGGCTGTGGACAGTGCTTGTTAGAAACAGGTCTGGTCTGCAGAATTTGGATCTGCTTTCTTGTTCAGCTTAGCATTTTGGGTTGCTCATTTGCATGTTGCTGATGTCTTCTGTTTTAATCGTGTTCTGGAAGGATGAGAAAGCACACAAAGCACTAACTACTCTTTGTGGGGTAGGAAACTCCAATATCCCTTGATTTATCCCATCTTAAAACTTGTGCCGAGTTGCTTTGTTTACATGCACATTTTTATTCTTCTCTTCCTCCCACTTCCTTAAAAATATATAATAAGATTTCTCAAAGAAATACTATGTGAAGTCTACAGTCTGAAAAATAAGTTATAAAAGGATTTTTATACAATAAATCCTGTAATAGAAGATATCCTAATGAGCCAAATGCATCTCTTGCAGCCCTTGTAAACAAGAACGTCATTGAGAGATGAGAATGAATGATCAGAAACAATGGTGTGTTAGTTTCTGGGGTTTTATAGTTCATAAGTACTATCTCGTAACAGCATTTATTTCTTTCTCTACTTGCCTCATATTTTGTGAGGCTAAGAAGGTCTAAATTGATGGACTAAATCTCAGCTCTCATGAGAGTTTCAAAAGGGATGTTCGATGAAGTATTACATGCTTTTTAATTTCTGCCTTTTTTCTCTCTTTTTTTTTTTTTTTTTAATTAATAAGGGAGAAAGTTGCCTGCAGTGGGACAAATGAGACTGATATTCTTGCTGTCTTTACCCCTCCCCACCTTGGGAGTGCTGTAAATGCTCAAGCAAATTGTCTCTGATGCTGTGCTGTTTTCTATGTGCATTTAGAAACACTGGATAACCGATGAGGTTTCTCACATCAGTATGTTTCTTTATCCCTTTTTAGAAGTATTGTTTTTTTATCTGGTGAGTCCGTGAGAGTTTGACATTGGATGACTTTATAAAACATTCTACTAATTGGATTTGTTAAAATAAATAAATCAAACACTAATTGGAACGTGCCCTGCCATTATTTTTGCTTACTGAATTAGATATAATGGCGTGAAGTTCTTTTTATCATATTTGTGCACTTATTTAAACACCCCCCTGGCGCACACTTCTGCAAATTCAATTATATATTCAAAGGATGCATTCAATTTATGCAAGGCTGGTTTACATTTAATCCGGGGGCAAGTCTCAGTAACTGATGATAGGTCTGCTCAAGATTAATTAGCATCACTCAGATGAGCAGTGGCATTGTTACAAGCCTGCAGTGTAAAACAAGGGATATTTTATCCTTCCTGCGTGAGCCATTATTTGCTTCAATATGACCCTTTTCAGGAAGGGAAAAGCTTGTTGTCTGGGTTTCATTTTGTGAAAAGGGGTCAACACCACGTGCTTTATCTTAACAGTATCAAAGTCATCTCCATTTCCTTTTCTTTTGCCCCACTTAGCAACTGTGTTTGTCACTGTTTAATTTTCAGCCAACCAAGGGAAAGGCTCCAGGATCCCAGTTTGCTTCCCAAAATCCTCATTCTTGTAAACAATTTATGAAGCCATAGAACTCCATTTTGGTGAATGTGTGGATGTTTTCATTTTCCTCAAACAGCTTTGTGATACTGCGGCTAAAATTATAACGTCCAAACCTGGTATCTAAATTCATTGAGTGGTATCTTTTTCTTTCAATTCGAGGATTATTTCTTCTACATTAATGAATAGCCCTGTTCTGCTGCTGAGCAGTTATGTTTCAGTGATGGATGGATCTAACCTTTTTTTTTTTTCCCCTTCTTTATATTCCAGCATATTTAGATGTAGCTTATAGTCAGGTATCCACATAGGCAGCGTGTATTATGAAATGCTGAATATTAAGCTTATGCTGACATCAGTGAAAATAATGCATTAGCTAGTTTTAGCCTGCTGGCCCATTTTGAAGTTACTATCCCTACTTAAGTGGATGCTTAAAATCTATTAATAAATTTTTAGTTGAAACTGAAATCCATTGGTGGAGACTAATTGAATCTCCAAGGATCTTGCAGCTAGTTGCTGACATAGCAGAGTGGATCCCTCGATCCCATTTAGGTGAGCATGACGAGGAGCTGTGCAAGTGCAATCGGGCGTCAAATGCACTTTTGTCCTCTGTTTTGTCGCTAGCTTGCTTATTGTCCTGAACACACGCTTGAACATAAGAGCACTTTCACCTCCTGGGTCAGCAATGTTCCCTAAGAAAGGCATTATGCCAGGCTTTTCTCAAACTCTTCCTCCTCATCCCAGTTCACCCCCTTTAAACTGGGACTAAGCTTGTGGGGTGTGCTCTGTGGAGCAGGGCATACCTGAAGACCCCTCGCTGCGGTGAGCTCCTGGGGTTCCCCGTCTGGCACGCTGGCCTCAGCGAGGCTGCGGACCTGAGGGATGGATGGAGCCCACTCACCGGGCTGAGGTGGATCTGAGGGTGGCAATGCGGTGATGGTGCCGCAGCCAGAGCGTCCCTCAGCCTGCCTGGCTCCTCTTCCAGGGAAAGGAAGGGGAAACACAGCCCGACTCGACCTCCAGGCTGGGTTTGCAGTTAGGAGCAGGGGTGTGTGTGTGCTCCATTCCTGTGTGCTGGCAGCACGGGGCCCAGAGCAGCGGCCGCTGTGGGGAGAGGCTGGGGCTGCCCTGTGTGGACGGGGCTGCGGGCGGCCGCCTCTGCTAAGGCCGCAGGGTGGGAGCAGCTGGGCGGCACTGGGGGTGTCTCTGGGGAAAGGTGCTGAAGAAAGGACAATGCCAGGAACAGGGGAGAGGAATTGTGTTAGAAGCCATCCATCCCACAGAGACCGAGGTTAGTGGAGGGAGGAGAGAGCATGGTGGGTCTGAATTCCTGAGGAGAAGTTGGGTGGAAATGTCACAGGTGCTTTTCTGAATGTGGCTGCCTGTGAGCGGAGCTGTAATGTCATGTCTGCCGTGTTCTGCAAAACAAGATAGGACTGAGACCGCCTGTGATATACTTGTTTGGCAGATATAAACACAAGCTTCTGTGACTATTAGAGTAACCCCCAAATCTGTGATATTCTGGACGTTGTGATTCTTTCCTTCCACTTTCTGCAGTTTCTTTCCTGTTCCATCGTACAACGTAGGCTGTAATAGTGCGAACAGAGGAGCTGCTGACTTTAGCTCTCAAGTTAATATGATCCTGGGCCCCAGCTGAGTCTTTACTTCACTTTTCATTCTGCTCTTTTGACACACTATAGCAAGAAGTGGATGGAGACTTCCCTTCTCCTGGTACCTGAGATCCATGCAGCCTGCCTGCTTGTCTGATCCCTTAAAATTGACTCCAGTTTTTTCTCCTTGTCCTCATTTCCTGCAAATTCACCTCTCCAAATTCCAATTCTGTTGCTTCTAGTAAATTAATCCTTCTGGCTTATTGCCCTGTCACGCTGCGTTTGGAGGTTTCTCCGTTAACCTTTTCTTTTTTTAAAATGTAGATGTCTTGCTGCTACTTCTAAGGCTCTTCATGGTTTATTCTTTCCTTTCTTATCGGATTGTACTACACGGCTAGCTTTGACTTTCAGACAAGGCACTTCAAAGCTGCTTCAGGTGTTGTCTCTTATCAGTGGAAACTCCCAATTAATTCCCAGAAGTTCTCACTATATCCCCTTCTCAGCTCTTCCTCTGACTTCACCTACCTCAGCATGTATAAAATAATCTATATAGCCGATTATAGCAAGACTTTGCCAATTACATTCCCTGGTAAATGAGGACTACTACCCCATATTTTGTTACTCTTGCTTGTCTTGCTTCTGGGACTTTATAGCAGCACCTGTGCAATCTTCTCTGTGTGCCGGAGGCCTTGTATGATTGTCTGGCTCGATCAGAGAATTTGTTTACAAACCCTTCAAAGTAATAGCTTAGAGACAGCACCGTTATTGTGCGCTGCAGTGAGCTGAACAGAGGTTGCGGGGAAATGGTGTATGTCTGAAGTTGTGCTATTAAAGTGAATCTATCAAAATTAGAATGCCACACTTGGAGACTAAGAGCAGAGTATTTGATATCGTCTCTCATACCTGCTTGCTGTGGAAAAGGTGACTTTCAGTTGCATTGCATACTCCCACACAATCCTGAACACCTTTATTTTTTCTTAGACATTTTAACGAGCATGTTTAACATTTTCAATTTGAACTTTTTCACCTAAATTAAATTTTTTAAATTAGTCAAACAGATTAAGTGTAATCCTGCTCATTTTGACAGCTGCGAAAGCTTCATAAGTACAGTAAATTTAAAGCAAGAATTATTAAAATATTGTAAAATAATGACACTTCAGAAATATTTGCAGAGACTCTACTGAAACAGGCAAGCTTGCAAGGGTCATAAAATCTGCCATAGTGAGATAACGTCAATTTTTTTTTTCTTTAAACTTTTCTTTACCAACAGAGTGTTTTGGGGTGTCAGGTACTCTACTCAACAAATCCTCCTAGTACATACTTAAATAGAAATAATATGTGAAGTTTTGTAGAACAACTGAGAAAACCAGGTGCAGCTGGAGTGCACATGAAGTCTTTTAACAGAATAAGGGTTTAATAAATATTAATGACATGATATATTTTTGTGTTTGTCATTTATGAGGATTTCTATAGGAACTGAGACAAGTTTGGACTTTCTTGGGAACTAAAGAATAGAAAATCTAGGTGAAAACTGAAGAAAAGCCTAAGTGTCCCCAGTGCAGGATAATCCTTATTGCAATAGGAACCACAGCTCGCTCACGTACCAGCTATTTATTGTGTGTGTGTAGGCAATGCAGCCTGTGGGAAGGAGTAAAGAGTCAGGAACATCTCCATGCATATAACTCTCCGATTAGTGTCAAGAGCAATTGGCAGTTTGGCTGGCAGAGCAAGTTAGTGTTGCCTTGAGCATTGCTCAGTCCTTGCAGCTCTGAAGTGTTAGATGTGTCCAGTTGACTTTGGAGGACTGGTATCTGCAGAGAAAATTTATCCTTGCTTCCCTAAGAGAGAAAACCAAAGCAGTACAGAGACACTGTTGGCGTGATTAAGGTTTAAACTCAAGGACTCAGGCTGCCTGATCTAATGGAGCCAGTAGTGAAATATGTCTGGCAGAGTAAGTTGGGTGGACGGGAAGAGGAATGTGCCTGAGGTAACATAACAGACACTGGCGTGGGAATGTCCTACCAGGGAATAAACTAGCTTGGTTTGTCTGTGTGACACAAGTTTCGAAAAATCTGCATTGGCATACAAAATTTCATTCCACTGTTCATAGGTTTCCCTTGATTCACAAGTGTTCAGGCAGCTGCCAGGATATTTATGACAGTTAACTACTTCCAAATATTTCAGGAATTGCAGTAGGAAACATCACTTAGTCAACAGTCTGGAAGGTGTGAATGCTAGTTGCTATCCACTTCTTGTTATTCTTTTTGTTGTAGAGAAACTGAAGGGTTGCACTCAAAAGACCTTGAGGAATAGTCATGTGCCACACAGAGCCTCATGTTGTTATGCATAAGAGATGGTTAAAAGGAAGGTTGCATTCTCCCTAGGTGTGACTCAACCTTGTGTGTAATTCAAGGCTTAAAAGAGACAAAAAGAAGTGAGGATTCACTGCAAGAACAGTGATGCTGTGCTTGTTTACCATTTGCATTCCTTTTTTTTTTTCTTTCTTCTTTTTGGATATCTGACTTGGAGGTTTATGTAATTCAGTGTCAGTTACTGGGACCCGAAGGCAAATATTTCTGCACTTGTGCATCATGTGCAATTGTTGCTAAAAATGTAAAGACAATAGGTTGAAATACAGGGAACTGATTTAAGAAACAGTAGCATGGAGGGAAGAAAACAAAGGCTTCCAAAAGATGCACAGAATGGAAAGTTAAAAAATATTTTCTGGATTTTTTCCTGTAGGTAAACTTGCATAGAGAATATTAAAATAAATGAACTACTGTAAAGAAATATAAATAACTAATACAGGACTGTATTAATTTTTCTTCGTTTTAGGTGGTTGTTCATTTGATGAGCACTACAGTAATTGTGGTTATAGTGTGGCCTTGGGAACCAATGGATTTACCTGGGAGCAGATCAATACCTGGGAAAAGCCAACAATGGATCCTGCTGTCCCAACTGGTAAGTAAGAAGCCTCAGCAACAGGGGGAAGGTATTGTTCTTTGAAAAAATCAGCTGTTAGTTCTATATTGATGCCTAGTGGGTCTGGGTACCCACAACAATGGGGGAAGATTTTATTCAGTGATAAAAAGATTACTTTTGTTTTCAAAATTGTCTGACAACAGAATTCATAAGTGTGAGAAGGTTTTTTTAAATACTTACTATTTGATATCCTTTCTGAATCATTTTACACTGCTTCTTCCTCTTTTATTTCTCCATTTAAGGAAGAGAAAATGTTTCAGATATAACATTCCAAGGTTTGGCCAGCTTTTTGCATGTTTCAGGATCAGAGAGCTGTCTTATCTGGGGAGATGTGTGCTTGAGAGGCCAGAAAAAGTAAAGCTTTGTAATGTCTGGGAATATTGGACCTTCTAGCTACTGTTTTAACTCTTAACTGACTGCTTTTAGTTCTAATTCTGAGGAAGACAAGAAAATTCCTAAAGAATTCACTGTAGTAGCTAGTGCTAGATTAGACTGGGATTTCAGACAGTGAGATTTTCATAAGCAAGAAGAACATTTCTAACAGAGAGAGAGTTACCAGAATATGTAATTTGCTAACATATATTGAGAACATCCAGTAATAGCATAGTCTTCCATGTGATACTTGGAATATTCTCTGAAGAGCTCACAGTCATGGTAATTTCCAATAGTTTTGTTTCTCATTGGAAATAGATGTTATGTTGTATATGGGTGTATATGGAAATAAGTGCTCTGGCCTTAATAAAAGGTCTGTGGAATGTTTTGTTCACATTGAAAAAGAACTTGTTTTAAGAAAGCACACTAAAATTTTCTAAAAATCATAGTTTGCCTGTATTCCTTGCTGCCTAGAATAGCAGTGCAAGTTCCTTTAAAGCAGTGGGCACAATGGTAAACAGAACGACTAGCCAGTTAAGAATCTGATTTTAGTCCTAAGAAAGAAGTATTTATTCTGCTTAGCGCACTGCACTCTGAGAAGTGTGAGCTATGTGGCAGAACCGGAATGTAGTGTTGTTCAAAAGACATTCTTATGCCTGTAATTATGGGGGTGAGAGACTTGTAATTGCTAGCTGCCTGTTAAGGATACGGTGTAGAGCTGATAAAACAATAGATCCCTGCCATAGCCATTGATAGACGGTCTGGTCTTCATTCCCGTATGCTACCTGTCAATAGTAAAAAGCATGTGAGATACTAGCCTAGCTGTGGTTTCACCATCACCAAAGGTTGGTTGAGTTGTTGAGTTTCTTAATTACAGCTTAGACTGGAAATTGTTCAGTCCAGGATCTTTCAAAGTGTGTAACACCTAGTATCACTTGACTTGACTGTACCATCTCCAATGAAGTTAATTGTGAAAGTTGCAGTTTTCTGGTCTTGTCTGTAAGAATGTATTTCATCATTCTGGATGATGTTGCTTTTTTAACGATGGCAATTTTATTACTAAGGTTCCATAGCTTCTACCCTGTTGTGTCCTATTCCATGTCCCTGGTAGAGACCTAGCTAGAGAGACGTAACAGACTTTTGAATTAACTGATCATAGAGTGATCTGAAGGAATAGAAACATGCACAGTTTTGATGCAATCTGGAAAGCAAGGCATAAATGGAAGGGCTTACGTGGCTTGGAGTGGATGAGTTCAATACTTTGTCAATTCTAAATGTTAAAGTAAACCTATCTTCCTGGACTCCATGTGAAGGTATATTGTCATCTGAAGTATGCTGGAACCCCGGGAAAATCGACATACAAACAACAGTCTGGAATGGCATGGTAAAAAAACCAAAACACTGACCACAACATACTACAATGTAACTTTTAACAAGGCTTTCAGAATTATTTATTCTAAAACTAAACAAATAGAGAGAAGAGTGTGTTTTCCCTGTTAATACTTCATTCCATGATATCCAGTATATAAAGGTATTAGAGCAGCTGCAAACTTTGTAAAGGTTAGACATCAAATAAGAAACGCAGAAACCTTTATCATAGAAAGATGCAAAGGTAAAGCAGCCATCAACTTGTAATGTGATGATAAAGAAATACTATCTAAAGAGATTTTAAGGAGCACAAGGGGAAATGACTCAGTTCTTCACATTACTAATTGATGTCTCGGGACTATTCATGCAGAACAAAGGGTGAAATCAGTAGGTAGAAAAAGAAGATAGACCACAGCAAATGTGTACAGAAGGCTCTAGTAACAAAAACATGTTTTCAAGAGCTATCCAAATCATGCTAACCTTGAAGTAAATTATAGTGGTCAATTAGACTGCCCAAAGCTAGCAAAGACATTCGAGCTATTATTGAGAGTCTGTATAGCTTGATAGAAATGTAACGCAAGTTGTTTGATTGGTTACTCATTGCAAATCTGTTTTGTAAGCATAAAAGATGCTTACTTAGAATTCATCTAGTGGCAAAGCCAGGCGAATAAACTGATGAACAGCATGTTCCACTCCTAGAAGCAGGGATGTCTTTAAAACAAGAGTACTAGAACATTTGGTGATTGACTTTCCATTCCATTTAATTTCTCCACAGCAGCTGAAAGCAGCAGGGTGTAAATCCACAGAGCTGCAGGGTGTAAGAGGTGGTGTAACAAAGAGGTGTTGGTGGAATAAGCATCTTCTGGTGGCCAGCCGTAGTAGGAAAGCTCTTTAACATGAAGAGTGGCGACAAGAGCGTTAGAATGCATAGGGGTCAGAGAACTCAAGCAGTAATGCAGATTTTCTTTATCAGGATGATATTTTAGACACTACCTTATTTTTGTAGCTGGAAATAGATTAAAATACTATATCGTGGAAATGGTGAAAACAAAAAGTGAGCAGGCCTTAGGTTGGTTCAATGATGCTAAGTAGGTCTGCAGCGCAACCTGCTGGGAGACATTGGCAAGAAGCGTGGCCTGCCCCCACCCTGGTCAGCCCGCTTACATTAACATTGCTGTCAGAGCTATTTTCTTCTGTAAAACCTATCAGCTTTCATAAGTACCAGCAGGTCCCTTTGAATTCAACCAAGCCACAGAATTGTGTCCTTCTGAATACTAATGATAATATCTAGCACTTTTTGCAGTACTTTCATCGTTAGATCTCAGAGTGCTCTTCAAAGGAGGTCAGTACCATGAATGAGAGCCCGAGTCTATAGTGCTGTGTAATTCTCTGCTGACATGCTGTTGCAAAGGTCTCTGCCCAGGGACGACTTTCTATTCTTTACGTTTTGAATTAAAAGGTCCAAAAAAAGGGCAATTAAACTGCTCTATTAGCAATGTAGAAGTTTGTAGGCAATTTGTTTTACTCCATTGCTAGCAAATAACCTGTTTTCCATGAATTCTATGATTAATTCCTTAGGGCTGGAAACTGTTAATTGGGGGATTAAGAACCAGATGTTTGTTGTTCTGAATAAATGCTTCAAAAACATGAAAAAAAATGAATTGTAGGTAGCTGATCCCCAGACTTTGGTGGGACTCTCATTCCACCTCCTTGCATAATAGCAGAAGCAATTATAACAAAATATTCTTTAACAGATGGGTGTTTACTTAAGCCTGAATACCCTCAGTGATGAGTATTCTACAGTCTTTTGGCTGCTTGTTGCACTCTGAGTTATAAAGATTCTCAGTCCTTCATTTTCCTTTTTATGGCTTCATCTCATTATTTTTTGTTCCATCTTTGACTAGAGAGAGTAATCAATTGTTCTTCTCTTTCATAACCTCGTTTATATAGTTGCATGCAGTTAAGTCTTTTGCAGGTCTAAACATGACCCAGTCCTTTTAACTTAATTCAGTGTCTCATTTCCTTCCCCCTGCCCTATGCCTTCAGTCATTGCTTTCTTACCTTTTTCAGGTATTTGCCTAAATCTGTGTTACCATACAGGGGTTCAGTACTCTGCATGACAGTGCTGGAGGGGCACAAGACTTTAATTCTGTTTTAGAAGTTCAAAGTACAGCAAGTAGATTTCTCCTGCTCCTCTTTATTTCCATCTTGCAGTTTTCATTCTCCTTTTTCTGTAAATACTCACACTTTATGTGCTGATATTAGATGATGTGAGATGGACATGGCCGCATAGTTTGTGTTGGATCACATAAATTGTTTCCTTGGTAGTAAAGTAGGGCCTGAGCTTTTCTGTATTTTTTGAGGCAGATACTTTTTAGCAGAAAAAGGAAATGCATTGTGTTTAGCCAGAAAAAAGTACTGGCCTTACTTTTCTTGTTACAGCATTGCAGTATTCCAAGGACCCTGGACCTGCCTCCACTTGCAGTAGTTGCAAGAATAATATTAATAACAAAAGTATTTAACATCTGTGTGTTCAAAGTGTTTTACCATCGTTGGCTAATTAACTCCAATGGAGAGTTAACCAGGGCTGATTAGACTGAAGTAATTACTTTAATTGTATTAAATACAATTCTACTCTGAATACAAAGCCATCATGCCATGTGCCTTTCTACAGCAGCGTTCCTTGGTGTTAGATTTACTGTTAATCTCAAGGTTGCTTTTCTGAAGCTTCCCTGTTCCAAGTTAGCAGATAAGTTATCAGCACACAGAGGCTGAAGATCTGGCCCCATCTGTGCCTGGCTACTCACTTCCCTTCGTGTTTGTAAATTGGCACTTAGTGTAAGTGCTACCTTACCTTGTGTGTGTATATATACATAGATGGTATCTGCATGCTCCATATCGCTGCTGTTTCTTGCTGAATTGCTTTTGAAGTAGACATCCTGTTTGTCTAGGAAATAGAAGTTTAGATATTATGAATTTAGGGATGAGCAAAATGTTTGGAACAAATTATAGTATTTAGATACATATGGAGAATTAGAGTTGCAACACTTGTATGTTACTTAGCAAGTGAAAATTGCCTCACTTTGCTTATTCCACAGAGTCCACAAATTTTCTGCAAAGAGAAACAGGCCCTGTTATCCACCAGAAGTGTTTTTTGTGGTAGAAATAGATGTATTTTTATATTTTTAAGAGCCATACTTGCTTGTGATGTCGAACTCATGGTTCGGAAGATGCAAAATAGCTGCGGAAAATGCCACTGATACATAGTTTTATGGATTTTATGTGTGTATTTCTGTAAAGCTTATCAAGTAGTGGACGAGTGTTGCACCAGCGGCTCAGAAGAGCACACAGATTGTCTTTGTGCTTCCTCTGTTTGCAGCTGAGCTAAAGGATTCCAACTGTTGCAGGGTGCTTCAGAAGACTATGGCAGGTTAGTACCAAATGTCTGCTAACTACACCGTTAGTGTTTATGGCAGTTGCAGCACTGACAGGTCTGGTTCCCCTTCAGAGATGTAGTCTGCATCTGCTCTATAATCTTCCCTGCTGAACATGGAGTCGTTGTCTCTGCTGAATCCTCTTAATGGTGGACATTTTGAGATAATAGTGGGCAAGGATAAAGCACAAGTGGTTCGGAGTGCTTTCTTAGGTGAGTCTGTATTGCCTGGCCCAGTGAAGTGAACAGCTCCAGAGCCGTTTAGTGTGTGCAACTCATTGCTTCCCTGAATGCATTGCACCACCTCACTGAGAATGTGTAGCAGAATTTCTTTCTTTTCTCTTGCAGCAGAGATAAGGGATGGGGACACTTCCCACATCTAATTGGGTGTGTTCTTTTGCTCCAGTAACTGGAGGGCTCTCTGTGCTTCTCACTGAAAGAACAGAAGGGTTATCATCATTATTGTTGCTTCATGAACTACTCATTTAGCGGGCGAACATCATAGACATGATGTATATATGAATACCAGATGGCTAAATTCTACTTGGACTCCACTGAACTGAGTGAAGTTTTATGTTAGTCTAATAGGCCAAATGCTTTCCTATGTCACCTTCCTCTATTTGTTGAGTGGCACCATGGAGTTACAGCATGAATGAATAATTACGAAATGGCTTTCCTTGAGGAAGGTGATAACTGTCCATCTGAAAATGGGCAGGATCCTTTAATGTCGTTTAGGAGATTACTGATGTGAAATTAGTGTTAACCTCTACAAAGAACAGAACCTGTGTGCGTAGGTCAGACATTTGTCTTTTTTTCTTCAGGCTAGAGTGCATACCAACAGGAGATAGACTCAACGTTTGTAAATTTGAAAGGCGATGCAATAAAATTAACATCTTTCTGTGTCTGAGTGTATTAATTCTTGCATACAAGAAAATACCCAAACGTGTTAAAGGAATAAATTAAAACTCAACTGTGTATATAATGAATCATGATCCAATTTTGTCTGAGAGGGAGAAAGAAATTCGGCTCAGCTGTCTGTATATCATTTTTCTCCAAAAAATATTTTTTTTGCAGGGGAAGTTACTAAGAATGAGTCAAATGTGTTTTTCCCCACTCTCACTTCCATACAAGTAAATACATTAGTCTGGGGATAGGTAATGAACTCCAGTCATTTCTCAGCTTTCCAGGAGGTCTAAGCAAAAAAGGGATCTCTAGAAGCTTTCCCTAGTGTGTTTTTATTTTGCTGTTTAATATGCAGCTTCATATCTGTGTTTTGGGGTTCTTTTTTATAGTTGCAGTTATAAATAATTCTTCCCTATTTCCAGAATTTCATCCCTATTTTACACAAACGTGAGATTTGAGGGTTGATTGCTTAGTTTCCTGGATTTACTTTGGCGGGTGTGTGTGAGAATGTGTAGATTATTGGGAAAGCATACTGTTTTGGCCTGTTTATGAATACACATTTGGCAAGAATGTAACCTTGCAAGCAACTAGAGGGAACTTTTTCTGCACTATGGCTTTTAATTGGTGCAATTGCTCTATCTGACCCTATCCAGTAAGGCCCCCAAAAGCCATTACTATAATTGACTGTGGAATGACTGCTCAGAGCCCAGCATGAGGAATTAGCTGTCCCTCAGGAATGTATTGTCACCCATATTTTTTTTACTATCTCAGGTCTGGGTTGTCAGTAATGAAATCATACCTGCAGTAGTATACAATTTTACTTCTTCAGGCAGGGAAAGCCAGCAATGAAGACTGTGAACAATTGCTTCTTTTGCACAGAACTGATTTCGGAATGGTAACAGCTTAAAGCAATTAGTCTCAAGAGTGATTCTTGCCAAATATTTGCTTTCTGTCTCGTGTTCCTGTGTTCCAACATGAAGTAGAACCTTTCATTTGTGATAAGGCATACTAGTTTTGGATGGAATAGTAATAGTGAGGGACCGTTTGACCTAAGTGTAGGTGAAACTGCAGACCTGTAAATTAAGAATATCACACTTAAAAGCTAAGTAGTTAGCCAGCTATTCTGGGGTGTAAGATGCAAGAGCAGTTGATTTAATTAACAACGTTTACCCCTCTAGAGGCCTTCTGCTGAAGGGAAATTACATCTCAGTTTTTAATACTTTGTCGTTCATATTGTAAATGTGAGATAGAATTTCCCCTTATGTGCCACTGAGAGAGGTTAGCAGAAGCGTACCTCCGCTTAGATGTAGATGGTACTTTGGTACTGAAATCAAGCTCAGTAAGGGTGCGTAGCCTTCTCTGAACACGTGTGGTATAAAGCAATGTTATCAAAGGAATTGGAAAGAATGACTTCTAGGAAGGCCTTTTAATGACCCTGAAGGGATTGCTGTCTGTAGGGAACACATGTAGTTACTGCACCTTGATGTGTTAAATGGTACATTTGAACTGTTGTCAGTCTAGTTCTGATCTCTTTCTGTGAAAGCTGTCAGAAACAGAGCTGTTTGTGAATGTCAGGACCTTTCCATTATCACCATTAGTGAGACCATGACACTTTTGAAGCACTGCCGTAACATTGTTCAGCATCACACTACGAGGAAGGACAAGAAAGCCATTGTTGTATGTGGTTTTCCTCCATGGTTTCAGTACTGAAGCATATTAATTTTTCTCAGCACCTGTTGGCTCTGGCAGGAACTGATGCCTTTCAGCATCTTAGCACACAGTTTGCATTTTTCGTCATCTATTAATTTGAGCTCTATTAGGACATGTTTTCCAGGTGCCAAGCGCGTTAAAAATGTTTTTTGTTTGAGAGCCGGGTTAGGCAATTGTACAGCCACACCAATGGAAAAACATTTATTGATAAAAACTTTAAAACTTTAAGGAGATGAAATCTAGTTTAAATCCTGTTGAAATAAATATGGTTTAAAGCAACTGAGACCTTAAATAGCTATTCAAAGCGGAGGTTAGGCAGAATACAGGAAAGACAAAAAGTGTAGTTCAGCTTGTTGCTCAGTCTCTTGTGTTTTAATAGCAGAGCCTTGCTAAGTCTGTCTGTATGAATTTTCAGCTTTTTGCAGTTGCATAACATAGTGGAATTCTCCTGAACTCCTTTAAATTCAGTGGAAACTGGGTGTAATCTCTTACGGAGACTCTATACTGCAGTGAATTGTCTGGCTAATGCACTACTTTTTTCCCATTTGTCTTGTTTTTCCTGGTGAACTCTCATCTTTCTCCTTTCCTACTTTTTTCTTCTTTTTTTTTTTTTTTTACTTCTATCTGAAAACCATCAGCCCACTTAAGACTGGCAACATCTGAGTACAAAGCTATTGTATAGTGTGTAAGGTTCCAGTGTTATCAATTATTTAACTAATGCTGCTTCTTTACTGTACGCTCGATTCAGTGTATAGTGAAATAACTGGAAGTCTTTCCATCAGCTTCAGAATAAACAGGATGGGAATTCATAATAAGCAGTGTACAGGGTCTAGATTTTCAAATAATTCACTAGTTAGGAGGATTCAGATTGTTTGGACAGAGTGGTAATAACCACCTCTGTTCACTGGTTCCACTGAGAACTGTTCCTATTGGGAATTTGTGGGGAAAAAGAGAGTTCATTTTTTTTATACTTAGGAAATATTAGCATTTGCTACTCCCAGCATTAGATATTTAACACATGTAATTTGGCACATGAAAAATACTGACTTTAAGTCTGTTTTCTGAAAGACATTTGTACATGTACAAAAGGAAGTTGATAGCAACGATATTCAGATATTCTTATGTGGAAAAATAATGTATGCATCTCCTGCATAGGCAATTCAACCTCCTCCATATCATTCACCTCTTTTAGAAGGGGGGAAACTGTTGTGGTTGTATTCCCTTGAGATGAAAGCTGTAATATTACAAATTATCACTTGTTTTCAGTATTGACTAGAAAAATAAATGCAATTATGCTTATGAATGTTGAAAATTAAGCAAAATAAAGCAATTGTATGTGTTTGAGGATCTTTTCAAATGAAAAGCTGTATTCATTGAATTCTCATCGGCTCTTTTTCTCACTGTCATGTTTCATGATGTGAACTCTCAGTTGAATGAACAGCTGCAGTAAAATGGTACCAGCCAAGTTGCAGGGAATTCACAGGAAATTAAGACATTTCAGGCTCTAACATAAGCCCTTTTGGGTCCTCATGTTGGGAAACGGTTGGCTTTTTATTAACATAATGTCTATAAAAAGAGAGAGGTGTCAAGCCCTTATTTGCAGTGCTTACACTTGGTGCTTTGGAGTAGGCCTCGTACAAACAGAGCAAAGACACTTCACTGTCACTGTAGAGAGGGTTTACATTTCTAATTGTGGAAACAGTTCTTTCTTCTGATCTTCTACTTTGGATTTACTTACAGTGCAAGCATGAGGGTAATATGAAGGAAATGTCGCTGTTGATCTGAAGGATATTCTAAGAAAAGCAGAATAGGAAACCTATGACACAGGTGTCTAAGAGCCTCCTTGGTTCATCTAATCCTTCTAAAACGAGACTAAAGATCTGACCACATCCCTTTGATCTTTGAAAATGCCATCTGTTGCCTGGTATGGATGTTGGCTGAGTCAGGCCGTAATCTCAATGGATGTTTTATCCAATATTCCTGCTATGCCTCTAGCACGCCCAGCAGCATAAGCTGTGTGTGGAGGCATGTTGAAAGACCAAACTTGCCTGCCCTCTTCAAAACTGTGAAATAGCAGAGTTGCTCTCATTAATTTTAAGATGCTTTAGAACAAATGTTTTATGTATGGGAAGTTTATGCAGTGCTTCCATTTTTATTTTTTTTTTAATTCTACACCATACATCTTTACCGCCCAAGTTAGTAACTCTTTAAGCACTGTGACTAACATTTTCACAGGAAAACTGTTGGTGACACCTTCTCATGAGTCAGTCTGCCCCATAAACTCAAGCTTAGCTACTCGCCATTCAGATACCACATGAAAATGTAAACCCTTCAGAAGCTCCTTTTCACTCCATCCCTCTCTTGTTGTCCATGGGTTGGAGACTTTTTTGTATTTCTCTTTTCCCACAATACCATCTTAATCTTATAATCTGCTTCAGTTATGGTAGTGAAGATCAAGCTGTGAAGACTCTTAGCAACAAAACCCAAATCACTTTCTCCCTCACCTCCAACCTAACTAGGATATAATCAAGGTATTTAAAAAAAACTAAAAACCCCCACCAAAACACCAACAAAAAACCCCCTAAGCTATAAGCTAAATTAACTTCTTGCTAAATTTGATGCAGTCTAGGGTGACTGAGTGAAGACGTACCATGAATATCGCTGTGCGTTCTCATGGCCAGTTTTACTACTCCATCTGTCCATAGCAGACAAATGTCTTTTCCCCTTTCAGTTTTATGGGTTTAAGTTGTTTAGCAGCATAGTTATGGGAATATTCAAAGGAGGAATCATAACCAGAAAAAAGTGTTTAGGCTTAGTTCTCATTAGCTGTTCATCTAGAACAGATTGCATAGGATGGTTTTCTGGAGTGTGTCTAATTGCTGCAGCATGGTAATTTAATGGGGACGCATTTTTATAAGCTTGTTTAAGTGCGTCTGTGCCAACTGACCTCGCAGCTTGGTGTGCAGTGATTCAGCTCTAGAAACTAGAGTTTAAATATAGGATCTCATTTGTATGGGCCCCTTTGAACTTCATTCACTGTTATGTATTTGTTTGATTTTTTTTTTTTTTATATGGCATCTGGCATCACAGTGATATCTGAACTAAAACTCCTCGCCCTCCATCCCATTTGCCACCCATAAATGTTTGTTGTTCTTCAGTCCAGCTTTCAAGTCCAAACAATCCTGTTCCTTACATTTTAATTTTTTTCCATTATGTTCTGAACTTTTTTCTCATATAATGTTCATGTTCCTTATCTTACTTTGCCTAGGAACTAAGTTTTCCTCTTTTACTTAGAAGTGTTTTTACATAGCAACAAACCAAGAAGCTCTCAAAACTCTACTCCTGCAGCTCTACACACACTATTTCCATGTGTCTTTTACCAAGACCTTGCATCCGTTTCCTTTTCTCCTGCGTTCCCTTTGGCCTCATCCCTCGGGATTCTCTGTCACTCACAGTCTCAAGTCTAGTGCGACAGATCTGTAAAACTGTTTCCTTCAGGCTGCCAGTAAAACAGGACATGCACATGCTGTTGCAACTCTGCTGAATTGGTATGGAAAGTATTCCTCGGCCTCGTAGCCTTCAAGTGAGAAACAGGATTTCAAAAGCTAATTTGCTTGTTTTCATAGCATGATCTTAATTCTACAAGGGAGAGAAGATGTTCTAATCTAATTTAATTTTGCTCTTTGAGAAGAAGGGAGATCACTTGGCCAGCTGCTGCTCTGAGCAAACACAGAGTGTGCAGGCTACAAGATAAGCTTTGAACTTTATCAAGTCTCTTGGCAGTATATGCTAATGTGTGCTGTTGGGAGATTTCTGAAACTTTTGCCTCTTGATTGTATTAATTAGTGTGCTGCTCTAAATGAGCTGTAACTCACTGTAAAATAAGTAAGAACCATTACACTTAGGACTTTCTCTGTCCCTGATGCTTTTGTGTTTGGGCAGGGTGGACTGTTAGGAAGTGTATTTGGCCTGATTTGTGAAATCACAATACTGCTGTTTATTTTGATTTCTTTTTAAAACCTTAAGTTCTTCTATTCAAGCTGTTCATTTGTTAGAAGAGGAAAAAAGCATATGCTCCACTCCTGTGTTTAAAGAGGAAACCTTTTCCTTCCCAAATACTTGAACTTCTAACAGTAGGTTAGTAAGGTAAGAAAGCACCTCAGAACTTCAGTAGTCATACTAAATTTCCCTCTAGACGGTGACAAACTTCCTCAAAAAACAAATTCACTATAATTTAGGGCCTCAGGACTCTTATACTAATCTTCTGCTGAGATGGATTTGTTGTAATCTTAAACCTGCAGTTTCCAGGTGGAGTAAGTTTGCCAGTATGTTAAGATACGGTTTCATGTCTATCACTTTTACAACAGTCTGCGACCTCTGCTGCAGGGAGTGCCTCAGACCCTCCAAACCTTCCATTAACTAGTGTTTACCATCTCTGCTTCCATCCCTACTGTGCATCCTCAGTGTGAGATCTGGCTTCCCCAAAAAATCTATAGAGATGTATTACAAGGTGCATAGTGTTGGCAGGTGTGTGTTTTAGCCATGTACAATAATTGAAAAGTCATATGTATTTAGGAAAAAAATGGAGTTTTGTAATGATTTCCATCTTGCTGATGAGCTCATCAAGCTCATCTGTGGAATAAGCAGTATGCCCTGTCTCTTTGCATATCTTGATCTTCTTCCATGCAGTATTGGTCCAAGCTGTTTGATGGAGACATGCCTGTCTTCAGAAAAATAAAACTAACCAGGGGTTAAGTTACAGGAATTCTGTCCTATATTCTTAGATGTACAGCAGAAGTCCGTGAGCATTCCAAGAGAAGAGTCAGTGTAAATAGTGCTTGAGAGACTTCATTGCTGCCCTGTACTGCAACCTGGATAAGGCACAGGGTGAGAGCCAATAACCTGTGAGATGATACAGAGGGGGGTCATGGTGTCCGTACATTCAAACTGCTTACCCAGGTCTGGGAGGTTATGGCTGTATGAAGTTGGGAACTTTAGTGTGTCTCACTCCCTGCGTTCCAGTCTTTCTTCTGTCTTCACATCCATTTTTCCAAATTTGTAGTCTGTTAGGACAAAAAACTTAACTTTTTCTTCATTATATAATCTTAAAGATACTATTTCATACATGTGGTTTAAATCAAATAACTAATTTTCTCATCACCTGTTGTGAGATCCTGGCAAGCACAGGTCCAGACTACAGCTTCACATCTAGTCTGGCCCATTGCTAAACTTGATAAATCACATGCCTGTTAAGGTCTAGGTTATATTTAGCGCCCTTGGACATATCTCTAAGCAGAAAGATCAAAACATTTAGGTAAAATCTTGGTATTGGCTCAAAGACAAGTGTGAATTGCTCACAAATTCTCGTTTGGATCTAGACACTGCTCTGTGAGAGCCTTTCCAATACAAGTAATGCAATGAGAATTATTTTGGCTTTCTTATTCTATTAGCTATCTCTCTAGATTTCTAAGATTTCTTGAGGCTTAAGAAACAGATGAATCGCCAACATTTTCCTGCTGAAACAGAGTTCCTGTCTTCCATATTAAAAAAAAAAAAAAGATATTGCATCAAGTCCTTCATAAGGACTCCACTCAGTCTCCATCTTTTGTGAAAAAAGAGAAGCCACTGACATGTCTATCTAAAATTCACTCTTTGCTCCAATTGAAATCAGCCTAAGGATTCTTCCCTACTACTTTTAAGTAATGTGACCAACACTATTTATTTGTCACCCTACAGCTCTATGCTTACCTTTTGTTTTTTTTTTCCCAACTCTTCAGATAGCAGACTTAATCCTCCCACTTGCTTTTCCTAAATATTTTTTCATTATTCTGAAAGTAAAGGCAATAAGTATTCTCTCACGTGATGATAAATATATTTAAAGCTTTCTTAAATTAAGTTCAAATACGAAATCTGAGAAACATGCATCAGGGTCGTATATGTACAATGTAATAGCCTTATATACAGAATTCAGTGGGGTCTGGCAAATTACTATAAGCACGAATACTATGCTGTGTATTTTACACATGTACTCTCATACATGTGCTTGAACTTAAAGAAAGTCAATCTTAGTCTATTCTATTCTTTATTTAATAGGTGCTTTTAGGGCATCGACTTCAGTCTTTTCATTCTGTTTACAAACACTTATTCCTGGAAATTCATTGACTGTGTAGGTGTCTCCTTGTTTGAGTTGAGAGATGTAGCTCTTCCCTTTTGCACCTCTGACTGTTGGGCATGCTCGGACCACAGCTGGGCCTTCTTGTGCGGCTCTGGTAGAAGTGTAATTCTGCAGTAGCATGATTAGAGGGCTGTAGGGTGTGTACGCCATTTGCAATTAAATGCTTTTTCTGCCATTGCCTCACCTACAATCTGAGATCCAAACACCAACAAATAACACAATAATGTTTTTACAAACCAATTATGTTTTAGAAAATACATGCATAATTGCTATTGCCTTCATTTTTTTTGTTTCTAATTGAAAGTTTGCTACAAAACCTCTTTTATCCAGGACAATGTAACAATTTCTATTGTTTTTGTTGCTTTTAGCCTATATTGTTAAGGCAATTCAACAGCACTGCGATGGCCGCTGCTACACCGATATCGAAGTGAAACCATGAAATCCCTGTACGCCAATAATGAGCTATGCAATCACTTGATACCAACAGAGCTGCAGCTGCGCTAAGAGAGGGCAAGTGTTTAGGTGCATAGGTGAAAGACTGTAGGTTTGGTAGACATCTTTAGTAATAAGTTCAGGCACGTAAGAGAATTCAGCTAATTTTTGATTAGCTAAAAGTAAATGGGGAGTTTGGTGCAGAAGGGAACGAAATGGTTCCAGTTTCTCTAAACTCACATTAAACTATCTTTTCCGTAGTCTTTTCACTGCAGCTCTACTTCAGAGTACTTAACAGTTCAAAGTACTTAGCTCTAAAAATCCCATAATGAACATTAATATTTTTTTTTTTTTCCCAGGATACTGGTATAACTGCAGCAGCAGTCAATCAACATTACAGTAGTGCAATCTTATTGAATTTCTGCCAGGAATGTAAATGAGAAGCAATCCTGTTTTAAAAGCTTCAGCTAATATAATTAATTGCATTCATTTTCAAGGTGATGTCTTGCTTGTTTGGGGAAATGAGCAATAGGGGATAAAAAAATGGAAATTTCATCAGTGATTACAAAAGAGATAGTGATTTACTAATTGCCTTTTGCCGTTTCCTGACAGTTTGCATTTCTTACCAGCGAAACAATCTGCCTCAAGTCACTGAAAACATTTGTGTGTTGAGAGATTAGTATAAATATACTACAAGTAATTTAGTTGTAAATTTGTTGTTTTCTTTCATGGGGAACTAGTTTTGTCTCCTGTGTTTTGTAGCAAGTGCAGCCATTTACCCTGTGACCCCTGTGTTTTAGATTAAGATATGTTCTGACGACTTTAAGTGAGATTTCAGCAAAGCAGAATGTTTTTGGGAGCAATCCTCTCTCGCCTGGGTGGGGTGGAACAGAGCCCTGGTGGCACCTATGCTCTGTTTCAACTCCAGGGAACATCAAAAAAAGTAGTGATTTACGTCAGGTGAACAAAGGGACTATGGGCTGCTGCAGATTCTGTGTATTTCCCCATATTGCCGCCTTTTCAAAACTCAATCTCCTACAAATTAAATGAACAGAATCAGACTTCGTAGTCTCATTCGACTGCTGGATATCTAGTCAGGCAGCAGCTCACCTACCGGGATGACTCCTGCTTCCTTTATTTCTTTACTGCCAGGAAATTTCATTGTGCAATGACCTGTGCTAGAGACAATATATGATCTGTTCACAGGTGGTGTATAGGCTCAGATTGCAAAGAAGCAGATGTTTACCTTGAAATCAAGGATTATAGAGTGATGAGCATTTAAGAGAAAACACTCCTTCTATATGAATGTGACTGCAGCTGGATCTCCTCCCCGCTCCCTCCAGTTCAAAGTTAGGAACCTGGCTTAAGTTTTACAAGACAATTTTAAAAAGAAAAAGCTTCAGAGTCAGAGAACCCTGAGAACGAATGTGATAGGACTTTCAAGAACCTTTTTAAAGCAATTTGAGCTTTGATGCAAAATATTTTTGTACTGTTGACAGTTATACTTATTAGTCTTACATTTAAATGTCATGCTTTTCATATCTACAGGAAACTGTAATACTGAGCCTGTAATAGGGCTCAGTGTGTCCAGCATACCACCTATGTAGGTAAAGAGCACAAGAGTTTGGTTTTAATCCCAGCATCTATATTGCAGAAGGCATACCATCACACACAAACTTTGTCTAGACAGTGTGGTTCAGAGTTTCTGTATTTCCCAATTCTATTCATCATGATGATAGTGTGCACTCCCACAGATTTCTTGATTTCTGGAGGAAGGAAAGCAGACCAAAAAGAAGCCATGGGATGCTCCAGCACATCCTCTGTTGCTGAAGCAGAGCTGGGGAACCCTTGACTGGAGGATTAGAGCTGCCAGGTGTGCTCAAATATATCTCTTAGCAGAAATACAGCTTTTGTGACCAACTACTTAATATTTTTAGTTGCACCACCCCCTTGCCTCCCACGTCCGTCCCCATCCTCCCCCGCCCCATTCTGCAGTAGCAACTTAATTGCTAAGAGGGTTTTGGTATAGCAGGAGGGCCTCCTAATGCTTCACTCTTAATAATTAAGAGAGAGTAAAAGGTTAAGATGAATTTTTTTGTTAAGTTTATGGAAGTTTTGAGAGACAGGAATCAGTTTCCTGTTTAAAATCTCATTGCTAATATAGACCAATTAAAAGCTAGCAAATGAGCAATATACATCGTTCCTGTTGTAGCTGGTAACTAAGGTAAGAAATAACCTAACTTGCCTTTTGCAAATTGTCAGCATCCCTGATAAAAAAATTGTTTCAGAGTTGGGGTCAAAACCTACTTCTGCTGAACCTTAAGCACAAAATGTTTCCTCCAAACATCCTTAGAACAAAATCTAAAATGATGGAGCTTTTTTTTTTCCTTTTCTTTCTTGTAATTCGCAAGTATATTATTGAGTTGCACAAGCAATTAGCTTGTAATATCAATGTACCACTTGTAAGGTATAAGCAAATATCAGAGAAAAAAGGAAACAAATAACATATGTGACAAGAATCTAACGCACTGTATGTATGAGTGAAATTAGTGTCTCTATAATGATGGGCCTTTCATTCCAGAGCCCTGTGTGCCTGAGCTGGGACTGGGGATGGGATGGTAATTGGTTCAGTGACTGCAACTGCACCATGAGCAGGGGCTGAATCAGGGCAAGAGTTTCTGCAATTTTCCTTCTCTGCTCTCTGGTATGTCCTCACTGGCGCAGCATGTGGATAACCTGTTAAATGAATCTGTTCAATGAGATCCGTTTGATTCTGTTAATTCTGTGGAAAAACATACTGAATGTAGATTGAATCATGGAAGTGAAGGCTCAGACGAGTGTCTGACATGTGGGTTCCTTCAGGCACTTCTAAGTGTCAGATACAAATAGAAAAGGTGTTGACTTTGTGATGTGAGTGAATTGGCAGATTTGGATCCATGAGCCTGTGGATTCAGCGAGGCAGAGACCCTGCTGATGCCAGCAGTAACCCAGGGTGTTTAACAAACCACAACAGGAGCCTCTAAAAAATATCAGTAGATAAACAGAAAGTATCAGAAGCTGAATAAACAATAAAGGATGGTACAGCATATGGAAAAAAGATCACAAACAATGCTTGCTGGCTCACTGAGGCTTAAATAATTTCCACTTTAGCCAATTCTATTTGGGAATGAGTAAGTAAATACTTTTTACTGCAAGACTGGTTGCCTCTTGAGTAAAAACAAGTTGCCAGTTGGTTGTGTTTTTTTTTTCCCCCTGAAATACTTTTTTCTAAGTAAAATCAACGCAAAAGAACAGACAAACCTAGAAGTAACAAGGTGTTAAATGAAGTTGCCCTTGATGACTGTGTGCCAGGTCTACCTCTCTCACTGATCTAAGAGTAATGTGATTTGACATTTCTGTGGTGATTTTTAAATTCTGTTGCAGTACTTTGCAAGCTGGCTCTTTTGTAAATCTGCTTCATTTCCTCTTGGTTTGTCTGCTATTCTTCTGGAGGGAAAAGTGGGGCGGGAGGGAGGGAAATGGAAGTAGTACTTCTGCTGCTTGTGGAGGATCCTTCTGCTACAGCTTCTGAATTGCTCCGTCACCTTAGTGGTGGCAGAAATCTGAAACTACTTGGGATACCCATTAAACTCTGAATTCAGCACTTACTCTTTTTAATCCCAGTAGTTGTTACTAGCATTTAAAGCCCCTGAGCCCAGTTAACTGTTGTGACTGTCACCCAGTTGTTTTTCTTTCCTGCCCAAATGAGATGTCTCCCCTGAAAAAAACATGAGTCTCAGATGAAGGAGGCACAGCTTTCAAATGTTAAATCTGATGGGAGTTATCCTGAATTAGTCTCTCATTTGCAATGCTTCCAGTTTTTGGAGTGTTGGGTGGTGGTGGTTTTTTTTCTTTTTTTTTTTTTTCTTAAAGCACTTGCAACTGTTGTGGTTTGACATTTAAAGATTTGTTTGCTTTTTAACTGGTTGCTAAAGTCATGTACACGTGAAAGGCAATGGAATCGTGCTGGGGGACAGCCCAGTGGCACGCATGTACAGGAGGAACCTGGCTTGCTTCTCGTCTGTATGGAGCATTAATGGTCCAGTACATAACAGGAGACTATATGACCTGTTTTCCCATTCAATCTACATTATTTCCCTTTAAACACCATATTTGCTATATACCATATTTCTCTGGTTTTGGAGCTTTTTAAAAAAAAAAAAAAAAAGGCATTTGGAGCTATAACCTAGAATACAAGTCAGAAGGCAGGAGACTCCCTGCAAGTTTATTTAACTTAAAGTGCATGCACTGAAGATGGCTGCAAATGTCCATCAGAAAGCTTTGATCTCTCTCCTTCCTTCAGACAGGAGATACTGTTCCTGTAGTAAATATGAAGATGCAGAACAATTTTATTTTAATTTTGTAGTATTTTAAAACAAAATCAATGAGTAATGTGGACTTTAAAAATATGAATACTGATTTCTGAAATATAAAAAGCTGAGGTAATGTATAATTTCTCTGCAACAAAGGAGGTCAGCTTGACTGGATCAGGAAAATGTGGAAGAAAGTTGCTGTGTCCACAGAATAATTCTGCCTTCTGTAGTTGCTGTGTGATCAGCCTGGGGTTTGGGCTGCAAAGTGAGAAATAAGTGATCAGGATCGTTTCATTCCAATGCCTTCAGGGTGATTTTTCCAGTTTGTAAAACTCACACGTATTTCTACTTACATTCTGATTTTTAAACTCACTTTATTTTTCATGTACTGGCACAACCCCTGCAAAGATGTTTGAAGAGCAGGGTGATACCAGGTGATGGCTATTCTGAGGATGTCTGAGGAAGTGGGAGTTTCATTGCATAGGTCCAGGTTTGCTATGCAGATGTGGTTTGTTTTAGTTTGTTTTTTTTAATCTTCCTAAGAAAAGATTCCACTATCTCCATTGATTGCTAGGGGTAACTGTATTGAGTTTCTTGTTCTATGCAAGGAAATAATCTGAAAATTTTGGGACATACATCTGGCAGGAGAACATTTAAACCAAGCATCGCCACTTATTATTCAAGGTGATGAGCCATTAATTCCCAGCTTCCTTTCAGTGTCTTGCTAAAAGAAACATAGCTCCTGAAATAGAATTTGCATAGCTCACCCAATCTTCTTCCTTTTGAAGACTAGCAAAACTGATTCGCTGAAGTAACCTGGGCATCAAACCCAAATTTTTGTTGCTATCGCTCCAGAGAGAGCTTCTTATCTCGGAGGCAGAGGTCAGTCGTGGTTTAGCACCGGGCGGCCGCTTGCTCTCCCTGTGATGGGATGGGGAGGAGAATGGGAAGGGAAAGGTGAAAACTCCTGGGTTGGGATATGGGCAGTTTAGTGGGACAGCAAGGGGAGAGGCCATAACAGTACTAATAAAAGACCAGACAAAGCAGGTGATACACAAAGCTACTTGCTCACCACCCCAAAACCCATTGCCCAGCCCATGCCCAAGCACAGGCCCCTCCTCCCTGCCCAGCCACCTTCATATGCCGAGCACGATGTCATATGGTACGTAATACCCCTTTGGCGAGTTTGGGTCACCTGGCCTAGCTGGGTCCCCTCCAGCCTCTGGTAGACAGTCCCCCGCCAGCCAAAACCAGGACAGTATTGTCTATCAGGGAGATCAAATATATTTCTTCTTTACCAAAGTGCACTTTATTGTTATTTATGTGTTTGCAGAAGAAATCTGGAAGAAAAGAAATCTCTAAATAAAAGAACCCTGTTTCTACCTTCCACCCCTAATTATTTTTTTGAATGATAGACTCAGCATTTGCTTTGACTTATGGTGAGGAGGAGGAGATGGTAAATAGGAGTGAACAAAATTTCTTTTCAGTTGATGTGGAAGCCTATCTCCTATATCAGAAATTATTAAAGGGCTGATGATAAACATTTTATATATTTTTTTAAACCTGCATTCCAGTGCTGAATATAATAAACGGTTTTGTTTAATATTTTGAGGCAGTTATGAGAATTTTTTCTTTATCAATTTAAAAATCTCATAATAGAAATTTAGAGAGAACTTTGAGTAAGTGCTGAGGGGATTCAGGTACTTAAATCCCATTTTCACAGATGACTCAATGTTTTGAAATACAAGTCCTAGTGGTATTTTTTCTTTGTATCTCTTATGTACTTTGAAGAATGTTACATATAAAGTATTTATTCATAGCTGTTGACTGTTCTAAGTTTGTGCAATAAGATACTGCATATTTCTGATTCCTAATCATATCGTAAGAGGCCGCTGATAGGTTTCCTATACTACAGTCAATGAGTTGATAACAGAATCAAAATGTTCAAAGATGCAGAGCCAAATTTTAAAACAGGAAATTAGAAGTTGTCGAAAGGTTGTATTCTTCCAAATTCTGTCCTTCTCCAGATGTAAAGTGAGATACTAAATTGGAGAGGAGATAAACTATTGACTTTATTCTTGAATCTAGTTGGACTGAGTAGGCAACAAATAAAAAGCAGAATAGTCCTTGTGTAGAAGTGGTGATAAAAGTGTGAGAAGCATAATCTGAAGTAGGGGGAGGAATTGCATCGTCCTCTGGAATGAACGTTGATATTTGTATACGTTAAACTAATTAGAAATATTTATGGAGGAGGAAATCCATTGAAGATCTCAAATCATATGTGAGCTTGGCTTAAGTATCTATTTTACCCCTTTGTCAAATTACTCAAATTGTCAAAATGATAACTCCTAGAACTGGTCTGTGAAATTTCTTACAGCTATGTGACTGGGAAGTCTGTAGCAAGATGTTGAAAATACAAACTTAAGGTTTTATATAAAGGTTATTTATAATCAGAGGAATAAGAAAGATTAGAACTTGTTTCAGCCCAGAGATTAGGACAATAAATGATTTGGGAGTTCTAGATAAATGTAAGGCAATGAAGCTGTAAAAGCTGAAAACAATGGGAATATAAGTAATCATACAGGGTTGGATTTTTTCTTTTTCTTTTTTTTTGTTTTTTTAAAGGCAGTAGTAGAAAAAAGGTTATAAAGGATAAAGCTGATGCCTTTAATGCATTGCTTGGCAGCATTAAAAGCACAGTAAAAAGCAAACAAATTCTGGAATGAATGAGCAGAACAAGTGAAAATTTTAGCTGTCTCTTCAGGGCTGCTGGGGTGGCTGCATTAAGTGGAGCTCACCCTGTTACAGAAAGGCTGTTAGAAAAGAGATGAGGATACAGCAATGGTCAAACTGGAATGATCTGGGGTCCCAAGGATCTAAAAGCGTTAGAGGAGGTTGGAAAAATGTAGGTTTAATAGCCTTTAGAAAATAGAGAGGGGAAAGCAGTTAGCAGGGTGCCTCACTGAATTATAAAGATGTTCTGCTGGGAATAAAATGGGAGATGCTTCAGGAATATCTGAGCTGGTGATACATTTCAGAACAAGGCATTGTGAACCAGAAGTGAGAGAGGGCTATGCACATTAATTACAGTTCCTTAGAATAAAGAGAAATACATCAAATAGAGACTTTCAAGGAGAAGAGTAGGGTAAATGCTCTAAGTACTTTTAAAACATTAGCTAAGCTGTAACTCTCAGCGTGGGGAGGAAGAGGGAAGTGGCTTTCCATCAGCCCTTTACTCCATAAAAATTTCCCAGACTTTCTTTGCAAAAGTGTTTTAGCCATCTAAACTCTTCTCACTTGGTTGGAATAGTGTTGGAGAGTGGAGATTTTAAGGTTCACGTGCTGCTGGGATCATTATTGAAAATCCAGGCTAGATAATGGAAGAAGAGGGGAGAAGGACTCTGAAGTTATACTGAAAAATGAGCGTTGCTTTGATGTTGCTGCTAAACTGGACCTTCCCCAAGAGTTTCTGTGTGGTAGTTCTAGAGGTGTAGCACTCTTTACGTGTTCTTAGTAGAAGCTTTTCTGGAGACACGGGCATCCCAGTCGGAAAGGTGCTTCTACAAATAGATGTTTATAAACACTCCAGGTTGATTGAGCCTTACGCAATATCTGCAATACTAAGCACTGGACTTTTGTAACAACTGTACGTAATCTTTCTAAAAACACTACGGGAGGATTCATTCTCTGGTAGAATAAGTTTCTAGAGAAACATACTGCTTTTAATTTAAGATGAATGAGATTAAAAGTGAAAATTTATTGCCTGAAGTTAATTTCCTGCTGTCCTACTCGACATTTCTAGCTCGGCAGTGTTTATGGGTTCACTTTGTAGTGACAGTGCTCCAGTATGTGCTTTAGTCCTGCTGTTTTACTCAACCATTCCCAACTACAGAACTTAATTGAGTTTGCTTACATTTCTTTATTAAGGAAATAAGATATGCAACACTGCACTAGTGACAAAAATAATGTACAGTAGAGTGGAAGACAAATAACCAAAACTAAGTTTCCTTTTTATATGTTTACTTCAGTAGACATGGTGTCATATATGGTACTATTGTGGTTTTTTATTCTCTATTATCTTTTTAATTGACTGCTTTAATTATATATTAAGCATCCATTTACACTACAGTCATAGTCAAAACAATGTGTTTGGTACATTCTGTATATCCTAAACATTATGTTTGGCCAGTTCGTGTCTCTTCTTGAAGTGGAGGAGTATTTTGTGGAGTTCTGGTGCTAATTCTTCTTATTAGCTTGTCTAGATGCTTATTGTTTATATGTCAAACTTTTCAACACTCCACTTGTACAGATGATGTTTCTCAGGCTGTGAGGACATCACTTTGTCCTGAAGGATTGATAGCTGGTTTTCTTGGTGGCTAAGAATTAACGTAAATATCTTGATAAATAGTATATAGAACAAAGTCATAAATATTGATCTTTCATTAACAAAAACTTTATTTTTTTACATGTTTCTAAACTAATTCTTGCAGGCAAAAAGTAAACATTTAAGCATTATTTTTGTTCCTGAAACTGACAGTTTTCCCAGAATGTGTTCTTCAGCTTCCCAGGTTGTTTTTGACATCTGTACACAAGAAAGCAATTACTACACCGCAAAATTGTCTGTTAATATTTGAGAGGAGAGAAAAAACAGTACTGTTTGTGATCCTGTTCTTTGTTGGACACTAGCAGTGGGAATGTCCGTTCTTTTCCATCTGTTTGTCCTGACTCACCCATGTATGTTTGAATATTTTAGCAATTCCCTTGAAATTACTCCAGTGGCAAGTATTCTGTTGTTTGTAACAGCTGACTCTTTCACAGATTAAGTTGATTTCACTTTGAGAAAACATTCTGCAATATCCAAGATAAATTTGGTTGTATCTCTTTGAAGGACTGTTCTACTGTAGGGAGGAATTTTAAATGTCCTATATCAGGCAATTCTTCTTCTTAATAATATTGACAAATGTGAGAGATGGCTACCATTATCTAGAGCTGCGTCGTTAACATAAAGTGGTTCTACACCATGTAGTTGTACTCTGCACCTCCACCCTAGGTTGAAGGACTGTGCTGTGTTCACTGGTACAGTGACAGTGATAGAGCACGTCTCTCTTCTGAAAGGAATATTTGTATTGCTCACTGTGGTCCTGCTTGTGGTGAAAATTAAAGTGCTTCCACCCCTGTTTTATTTTTGGGAAGTCCCTCAGTTTGGGAATGCCTCTTTATCTTTCAGTGTGTTTTCATCTCACCTCCAGAAGTGTGTTGTGAGGATTAATTTGCAGACTGGCCTCATGGAGAGCTAGTGGCTGTGGCCTGTTTCCCCTTCCAGCAAGAACTGCTGTTAGAGAAGGTAGAGATAGTCATTCAGAGACTCTCAGTCATCAGTAAAGTACTGGCCTTGATGGGCTTTTGGTGAAATCCAGGACTGAAGTGCGAATAATGAAGTTCAGAAGAGCAAATAATGAAGTTCAGAATAATTTTTAGGGAAGAGATGGGTTGCTTACTGCCATTGGGCAATCTTATCACAAACTTTGTTGTGTCTCTTTGCCATTTGAGGTCTACCACTTAGGATGAAGTCTTAACTCCTGTCAGCGAGGGATTGAGAAATGTTGAAGATTTGTGCTTTATTTATGATCTTCACAAATAAGAAAGGCAGCACTGTATCCTTAGGCTGAGCTGGAACTAAATGGAGCTTTGTGGGCTTTCCTGGTTGTATGGGGGTTTTGTTTTGTGGGGGGTTTTTTGGTTGTGGGTTTGGTTGTTGGGTGTAGGTTTTTTTTCCTTTCTCATTCTTAAATTTACCTCTTAGACAACAGGCCAGATTCTGACATGGTGGTTTCAGTGTATCTCTTGTCTTTTCTTGGCTTTCTTGGAGCCTCGCCAGTTTGCAGCAGTTGAGGATTTAATTTTTTTCTTCAAGGGCATGCCTGTACCAACTGCAGTTGTTTTCCCAGGAAAAGAACAGTCATTTTTCCCATTCTGCAACCTGCCTTTCTCATTCATGGTGCTTTTCAAAGGTCATAATATCTTAGCACATTCTAAATGTCGCAAAGGATTTGAATAACTTCTACTTCAACATATGGTATGTATCATCAGTGAACTCCGCTCCAAATACTGAGAGCTGAAAGCAAACTGCATGAGGGAGTCTAGGCAGAGAGTAAATAAGGTGAAGAAAAATTAAAAATGTCAAATTAGTGGAACAGTGAGATAAATTAATAAACCCATTTTAAATATTTGGATAAAATAATATGCTTGAAATGCTCAGGAGAATCTACTGGCTTGTGTTAAGGCCATATCCCACATTTATTTAATTTTATGTCTTCTGCCTGTTTGTAATGTACTTTTTTAAAAAAAAACCCAAAACTTAATAACTGTGCACATTTGAGGTAATTTTAAGTAATGACAGAAATGGATACTTGCAATTTAAAAGTAATTGTCTTTATTAATTAACAGCCAGAAGACAAGCCAGGTTAAACTTGGTTGTAGTCAGAGAAGGTCTTTAGACAACCAGAGAAGGAAGGAGTGTTTCTTTTCATGTCCCCACAAAACCCTGTCTTAAACACAGGCAAGTCAGAGAGTTACTTGGTCCTGAATGGTACTTTGTGGAATTTGTTTCTTTTCATTGTGGTTATTTCCAGTCGCTGAAGTTCTCTATTATGCGTGAGTGTACTGTGACTACATATATAGGCATTTTCTGCCAAGAAGGGATGGAATGGGCATGACAATATGGGAACTTAATGAATTTCCATGTAAGTTGTTCTGAATTCCAGTTTGACTGTTGACTCTTTTTGTGGGAATGTGCTCCTTCCTCAACTGAACGGGTGTAATTGGATGGCCAGAATCTCTGGTGGCACTCTTAAGGACGCATTTGTGTTTCCCCAGTCCACCTCGGCAAGTAGCTGAATGCCTTTTTATAGTTGGCAAGGAGATTGTTTTGAACACTTGCCCATACCTCAAAAAAATGAAAACAATAGCTCAAGTGCCCTGGAATGGCATTGAAACTACTTGTGGAGGTAAAGGAGTAACTTGTAAGAGGCCAATTCTTCTCTACTCGCAAGTTATTCTTTCTTCTTTATTTGTAACTTACTCTGCATATCTAATTGAGAAAATGTTTATTTTACTGTGCCACTTGACCTCTTTCACTTCATGTGTTCGGTGGAAAAACACTGCACTGTGTTCAGGGCTTTGTTATGTCACTGAGCTGCTGCATCAGAAAGTACACCTGGAGAAGAGCTAGTGGGAGGGAGTTGTACGGGATTTTTACATTCCAGTGGAAATGCTTTAATTTAACTTGTGAATTTTTCTGCCTCTCGAGTCTGAGCGATGTTCACTTGTTCAATTTTGCACAAAAGGTAGACATACTGCGAGTAGTTTGTCTTGATCACCTCAGTCTTTGACTTCATCCCATTGAAGCAGACTGTTAGAGGCTGAGTTTCTCTTATAGCAGCAGGAATTAGGACTCTTCAGAGGGTCACAATTTATCACATGCAAGTACAATATATCTTGCTGCACTCAAACTGGACTTTTGTAGGTTTAATTGAACTATGTTGCTGTTTGGGAGGGTTGCTGTTCTTTGGTCTCACTTTGCTGGGTATCCAGAACAAGCTGTTAAGCAAAATTTAAACTGAGCAAAAAACAAAACTGCAGAAGAATGTTACAGGAGGCAGATACCCCTATATGTTTTACGGAACTAGGACGTAAGTTGCCAGAGGCATTGTTTGTGACTTTATAGCTGAAGTTGAATTCTCTCGCATGTAAAAAACTAAAAAGTGACACAGTATAATGCAAGATTTAAAGATGTAGACAAGCACAGAGTTGTTTGTTTTGTCTGGAAGCATAGAGTGGTATTTTGGAAAGAAATCACCTTGGATGAATGACATATCATAGTCTAATAGCTTGGTCTTTTCACTGTTCCTCAGCTGCATTCTCCATTGAGGCACAGGCTACATCACAGTCCTTAAGATTTAAACAGCTATTTAGAAGCATACTAGAATTTTAAAAATTTCTTGAGAAACTTAGGTGCGTTTTAAGTCAGCATCTACAATATACACCAGCACTTGTTTTCAAATAGCTGTTACAGAAAACTTTTGTAAGTGATTCCATGCTTGGTTGCTCTTTTGTGAGCTGACAACGTAAATATTTTTCGTGTCACTGTGAGATGGTGATGGTGGAGACACTTGCAACGTAGACATGCTGTTGTCCAAAATCCCCAAGGATAGCAAGGCGCGGCTACTTGTGATTGTCCCCGTTAGAAATACAGATACCTGTTTTGATGGCTTGCAAGTGTATTTGTGTAGGATCTTAGCTTAAGTCATAAGCTACTATGTGTTATTGCAATGATATTGGGCAAACTTCTTTTCATACTCCAGTAAGTGGCAAGAACATGTCTCCTTAAGGGAAAAAATACAGAGGGTCTTGGCAGTCAGAACGCTTGTGCACCTTTGAGTGATGAGATGGGCTACGTTGGTGCAAAAGGATCAGAATAGAATGAAAGGTGAAAGGAGTACTTGATAGGAGCACTGTGCTCCATAGGATGGTTGAAGTCCCCAGCTAAATAGTTCCTTCAAAGAAGTTTGGCATTGAGCACTAAATTAAAGATTTACTATCAGTATTTCAGACTCCAAATCCCTTAAAATGCAAATACTTTTGAGATGATTGATAATATATCTTCCAAATGCAAAACATTTAAAAGCAAAATAAAGGATTAATTTTATTAGAGTGTTTTTTAAATAAAATTTTTCAAAGGCATTGCTGTTCACATAGTCTGTTGGAAATATGGTTGCTGTGTCTGTCTTCCCTGTGCATCAGTGGTTACACATTGGGTTTTTTTCTGGATTAGGTCTATCACTGAGACAAGCTCGTGTTTCTATCTGCCACTAAAGGAAAAGGTTGGTTCAGGAGTTGGAAAAAAAAGGTTCTTTTTTCCAAATAGTGCTCCAGCTCCCAGAGCTGCTACAATCCATTCAACATCTGCTTGCGTGCTGTCTCCGGCACTGCTGTCAGAACCTGCCTGCCCTGGGCTGGTGATTCTAATGCATTTCTGAGGATGTTCATCTGATTCTCTTGATCAAGGTCAAATAAAACCAAATTGGAGAGACCAAGAGAAATATTGGGAAATTAATCACAATGTGAGTGGATTTGGGTCTTTAGGGGGTGGGAAACTTAGAAATTTGGGCAAATGGCTGTTATCGAGAAGTCCAGTGCCTGCCCGAAAAGAATCTGTCTGATATTTGCTATTTGTTGTGGAAGCAGTTGTTCCTTGCTTGTAAAAGGCTCAGTGATCCAGTCCAGGAATAGAAACAGTGCTTTTGTTGCTTAGAGGCACATGTTGCGATGAGCAAAAATGAACAGTGAGTAACCCATCAGCTGAAAAATGCCACATTCAGGATTCATATTATTATAGAGCCCAAACAAATTCATAGGTGTCAAGCTGGTTTGGTGAATAATTCATAAATAAGAAAAGTGTCCATGTTACTGGATAAACCACTCACAGAAGGTTTTGCTCAGCTCCTTCTCATGGTGGTGACTTATGAGCTTGTGTAATTCCCCCCGCACCCTCCCCAACAATCTTTTTTTTTTTTTTTTTTCTCATTTAGCTACTGAATAGCTGTGTCAGGAATTCAACTGGCATCCATACCCCTCTCCTTTCACAAGGAGCTGAGGCACAGACCTCCGTGATCTGTTCTTCAACAGATGGCCTAGCAGTGAGAAAAGAATCTAGTTAATGCCAGGATGGCTTCTTCCATTACTTCCCCAAGATCCTGCTTTCATATGAGCAGAAAAAAAGTAATGCAAAGTATTTGCTGTCACATTCATTACAGGGGTTTGTAGAGCAGTATGGCATGGAAAGCTGATCCAGCATGGAATGTTGGTGTGAAGGGCTGGGTGTTTCTAATGCTTACACATTTTTGTGCAGATTTTCTTCTTCTCTGAGATACTTCATACCAGGAAAGTTCAAGAATGTCAGTGATTTATTCATTTTGCTGAGCATAGGATCACTCTTGCTGAGATTAAATCTTCCAGGGACTTACAGTTTCATGTTTGTTTGGTTTTTTGATGTTGCGGCAATAAGCAGAAAGACTCTGGCCTTAAGGGGCAAGGAAGGCAGCTGGCATACGAATGGCAGAAGCAGCTGAACCACCCAGATGCTTGAATCGTTTCTAATGTATTATCATTTCCTTTTTCATTATTGTATTAGAGTTCATTAAAATAACTTGGTTCTTTGAACTGGTTGACACAATATTCACTGAAATGCTTTGCCCAGCTCCTGAAACTAGCTTGTGTTTTAATGAGTGAAGCTCTAAATCTGACCCCTGGTTTTGAAAACCTCTGCATCCTCTAGTACCGTGTCAGTACTGGGGAATAAGTTTGTAATTGTTTTTTTAACAGATATGAGTGTGTTTTAAGTCCTCACTGAACTCTGTGAATGGTACTGATAGAGCATACCAGTAAGTAGGGTAGAAGCACGTAAACACAGAATTTGGAGCATAGTGATCACCCTGTATCCCCGAATTTCTGAAGGAAGCTCTGGGACACTCTTCCAGCAAGCACAAATAAGCAATGTCAAACAGCTGCTGTAAATAATATGGGTGGCCACTTCGAATGAAGATTCAAGTGAGGCATAAGGACATATTCTGGATTTTTTCTTTTCGATTTCATTATTCAGCAGAGAAAATCAATGTATATGTGTACGGTGCATGCCTTAACAAGGCGTTACTTGTAGCATCTGGATGCCTTGTGAGGCAAAAGCCCCAAAGAAAATCACAAATAAAACTTAGACTTAACATGCTGAGATCAGAAAAAATCAGCCTTGAATGGGCTTGTTGTGAATTTAGGTAATAAGGCTTGCCTATTGTTATCCTAATGACTTATTCATTAAATAAAAGAAAATCTATATGGACAGAGCAAGATAAATCCATGTTTCTTCACAAACATATGCATCAGCACATACTTCAACAAGTGCTATAAAAGTATGTACTCTTCCCTAAGCCTGTCATAAAGGACTAAATTATGCTGCTACACTATGTGGTGGGGTAATAGATTTGAGCAATTGTGACTTTAGAACACTAAGGACATGTCTCTCCATTAATTAGGGAGCACGTTCTGTTGCGTTTGCCTTTGGTGGGGGAAACCGCACTGGTTGAACACTTTGAGGAAGGAGGACGACTTGTTTTCTTTGCGTGCGTTTTTTATCTGCTTGCAAATGTTGCAAAATTGAAGGGCAGGAAGGGGCAAATCCCCAATGAATTTGAGGTATCGGAACAATGAAACATCAGTCTCTACTGAAAGGGAGGAAATTCTGAATTTTATGGTGTTGGAGGTGACCTTCTGATCCTTAGGTTATTTAAAACTTGTCCTAGCAACAAATTCTCTGGTAGCATATTTTCAAGAAGTAGCAAATCTACTGTGATTCTCAGTAGCTGAATAGAATTTATTTTTCGTGTGATTTTGCCCTGTATAATAAGCCGAAAACATCTTAGGTTTGAAGGTTTCAAGGTTGATAACTAATTACCCAGCCTTAGAAGTGTTTCTGTAAAAGGTCTTATTCTGCAACTGTTCAGTGTAAGATTTCTTGTACTATTTTATTTGAAAGCATTACAGGCTAGCTGATTCTAAAGAGAAAATACAGACTAATTAGTTGCTTATCAAATGTGGTATGTCAATTCCTGTATTCTTTATCTGAAAGAAAAAACCACAGTCTCACACTGATGAAATGTGAACTAGTAGGACTAATTTCAGGTTGACCTTAATGTTTGCTCTGTCTTTGCTTTGAAGGAAGAACTGTTCTCTCAATATTTACATTTATTAGGGAAGTGTTGATTTTTCAGGAGGTGGTGGGAGATTTCCATGAGGAGGAATTGATTTCATGGCTTCACTCCTGCATTAGCTGTGGGAGTCGCTCCTGGTTGTGGACTGATAGGCTTGAGGCCAAAACCAGTTTGTGGTTTCTTCTGTGGCCACCGTAGCTGTTTGGTCAGCCTGAGCCGTAAGTGTTGCTTAAGACTTCTTGCTGGCTGTGATAACTGAACAGCCACGGCGTGAGGAATGAGTCCTAGACGACACCCTGCTCTGCCACCCCTCGGATGAGATGCCCTGGCTGTGGTTTCACTGCGGCTTCACATACTGAAAGCTGTGAGTTTTAACAAGGTGCTGGGCATGATGTGAGCTGGGACAGCTGGGAGCAGGCAAATTCGATGTGAAATGTGCTGTTTAAATGATTGTGAAGACTTTGGGGTTTTTTGGGGTGTTTGCTGTGGAAGGATGAGCAAGTGGGCTCAGCAGAGGGGTTCACTAAGTGCCCAGCAGCTCCCTTGGTGACTTGGTGCCCAGCCCTGCCTTTCCTTGTCAGGACATTCCCATGTTCTACTGCACGTGATGCTTGATCGCACCATGCTGAGGAGGGACAACTGAAGATTGTAGCTTGACTTATCTCTAGAACATCTTAGACATCAAAGCACTAATAACGGCATCTTCAAGAGCTCAATGAGTAATTAAAATTCACACTTATTTCGGAGTTGCAAATATGTAGCGCTTCACATCTTAGTGCATACACTAAGCCTGCTTGAGACTTTTGCTTTCAAGTAAGTGAAATCCTGCTATGCAGCAAGCATGCACGCTTCAGAGTGCAACAACAGGCACTTGGAAATTGTACCTGTAGGACGAAATATAGTTTAAAGGTGCCTGGAGCTGTAGGGATGGGGATGTGGTATTGAAAAAGAAAGAGTTAGTGTTTTGCTTGAGTCGACATTGCTGCAGTTTGGGGTCAGTGGCCTTAGCCAGTTTTCAGTACTGTCACCGTGTTGGTCAAAATACTTGGAAACGTGCTGCGCTGCTGTTAATGTGGCAGGTTAGCTGTCCAGGCTTTTATTTTACATTTCTGAAAAACAACAAAATAGTTCACGACTTGGTGCTCTGTGGAATTTTAGATGCTTCTTGGTGTTTGTTTTCTAGCATCATTGTGTTTGAAATAGACTTGTGTGATTGTTTCCTAAATAGTAAGTGGTTAAAACAATCTTTTACACTGATGCATAATGGAGATATATTGGTGGAAAAATAAGTATGCTAATGACCCAGAGAATTCCAGGAAGATTAAGGATATACTCCTTGGAAACACAGCTCTTAGCTGATAGGGAAACGGTTGCATGCTGAGTCTAACCGATTTTGTGAAGAGGAAGAAATTACACTCTGCTGTTCTTCCAAATTAGTGCCCTTGATAGAGGCTGTGTGAATACCAAATAGAAATGGATCCAAATGGGGCAAATTATCTTAATTCGTGTTAATTCATTTATGTGTTGTCACAAATACACTGACTAAAGAAATCTTGAACTGTTTAAAATTAAAATGGTCTAATACTGGATCTGCTGTTTTAGAAGAAAAGAAAAATAGGATAGGATTCTTAAAGATTCTGTTTGGAGGAAGGGTTACACTTAGCATGTGGTATCTACAGCACTGTGAAATCAAAATTTCATAAGGATATCTTTTGCAAATGTAAACCTAGGGCATGTTACCAGTTTTTTTGTGGAATGTGCTGAGCTTTTGCCTTATGAGGATGAAACATAATTGCATGTCCTCAAAACACAAGCTGCAAGTGGTATGTGTTCAAAATGGCAAGATGTGTTTTAAATGGACTGCCTGTAGTTTTGGAAATTGGATTCTTCCTTACAGTATAAGGAGGCAAATCTGCAAAGGAAATTGTCAGATGGGAGGATTGCTCAAGCTCCATTCCTCCGGTGGCTCACATCATGGTGCTCTGTATACCAAAAGTAACAGAGAAGACTGAAAAAAAAAAAAAAAAAGGAAAAAAGCTTTGTTTTTGTAAATGTAGTTTTTACATGTGTATCACGATCAGCAGTGGTCTGTCTCGGGTACATTTCTTACTCAGCCACTGAAAGTGGTATGTTTATAGAGCCATTTTGAGCAGAGCATTAAGAGGGACTATGTCTTAAGCTATTAATGTTTTTACTGTTCTTTTAGACAAAGTGTTTGTTTTACTGTAGTGTATTCTTCTCTCTGCCTTACAGCCCAGTGCTGGAAGGGAATAGTTCTGTGTGGTTACGGCACTGCTGTCCTCCGAGTTATCACAGATCACTGACACAAATAAGCCACTAAACTTGAAGGATTAGTGACACACACAGTATTCAGGTTCTGCGTTCCAGCACGTCTCAGTCCAAATATCTAGAGAAGACAGTCTACGTGCCCTTGGGTTTTTTTTTTATTGTTGTGTGGTTTCTTGTTTTGGCTTTGATATTTTTTTTAAAGATATTTTGATAGCTTGAGACCTATTCAAGCTGTCCAGCATCCAATACCATTGTTCTTGATAAATTTATTATCTTGGCAATACAGTAGGCTACCTGTACATACACTGTCATTTAAAGGAAAATATTACGGGTTTCATGAGATTACTGATCACAATGAGTTTTATATGGCAGTGTGCTGTGTGAATGACAAAGTCATGAACAAGTTACACAGGTTACTCTGTTTAAGTGTCAGAAGAACCTCCAAAGAAAAAATACTGTTGCCTGCATGTCATAAACATTGAGATTATTCCAACAGTTGTTTTTCAGAGGTATAAACTTTCTAATTTAGTCTTTATTACTCTTCATCTGTGAGTGGAGTGCCATGCTAGTACCTACAGAGGAAGTATGTGTGCTGACCCTGCTGAAGTGCATATGGAGTTAACACTAGTAGTGGTCAAAGTGAAAGTGTCCTCTGGAAGGGGAGAAGTTGTATAAGATCCATCAGATGTTTTTACGGTTAACACTGCTGCATGTTTGAGTAACTACCTATTTTTTGGGCTGTGTTGCAAGCTTAAGTAATGTTAATCAATAAGATTTTGTAGTGATAGAATTTTATGTTGTATACAACTATTGGAGGAAGAAATCTTATTTAGTTATCCATTTTGAGACATTCTTATTTTGAGACATTTCTGATTTCTCCTGTGATTTTGCTCCAAAGCTGTCTGGATAAGTGCAATCTGGAAAACAAAAGTGGCACTTCGTTTTCCTTTTGAGTTGCCTTCTTAAGCAGCTATGGTTTAGGTTAAAGTATCCTGCTGATACCTGTCTTCTGCACAGATCAGACAATAGTTCTGAACAGTTATTTAAACAAATACTTTAAAAATTTGGGGTCTGTATCTGCAAAAGATGTAGTTTTCTTGCATGAAGACATCTGAAAGCTTTAATCACTTTGAGGAAATATCAGTAAATAGTAACTGTATGACATGCAGGCACACATTTTTTTCAAGAGAATATGCTGACTTATTTTCTTACAAGCAAGGCATCTCCTTAATGTGTAGTTTGGTATTGTGAAGACAGCTGGAGGATTAAGGGAATAAGTGACACCAAGTAGCATGTCTAGTGGTAGTACAAGTACAATGAATATCTGTCACACAGTGTATGATTTTGATAAAACTAATATACACCTGGAATTGCAATGTTGTTGTCAGTGGATTAAAGATTAAAAACTCTTGTGTTCAGAGCCTGACAGGAACCCGGGGTCTGTGTTTGTGTGTATGTGGAGAATGGGATCCTTCAACTCTTGGTTGGAATTCACAAGTGAAATGTTGAATGACAACCATCCCAGTTTGCCAGAAACCTGGCCATTTAAACTGCGTTCTAAAAATCAGCAGGATGTGGATGCTAGGGAAATCTCTATTCCAAAATCTATGTCAGAACAATGTTGACTGTTAGAGCTGTCTACAACACAAATAACTTGCAGTAAGAGTAGAATTTGATATATTAAACTAGGAGGAATGATCCTGGACTAGATTTCTGTAATAGAGATTAATGGGAAAACTGAAAGCTTAATTGCGTCCATGTGCTTAGGAGGTTCGTCTGTTTGCATGATTTTATGAAAATTCTAGTTAACTCAGTGTAAATCCTGCATAAATGGCTTGTTTGTTTGCGAGGCCGTGAGGAGCGATTATTTTTTTCAAAGATAGATAATCCTACTGAGAAAATGCTTGTTAATAATTTGGCACTGATCCTGTTCATGCTGAGTTCAGGGAGGAGGCTCATTTGTCTGATTCATTTAGAACAGAATCAGAACCTGAGAAAGCTGCTCAAGTGTATTTTAATTTGAGTTCCTTCTACACAAGGTAATTACAACCTGGTTCAATTGCAAACTCTTGGAATAGTAAGGATAAGCCTTGCCTATGGAAAAATCTCTGTTCCCTTTTGAAGTTGTGCCAGTACTGAAAACTTCATTCAGGTTCTGAAAATGTGACTGAAGTTTTCACTTTACCTCTTGGCCATGTGAAATGCTCTGCTATTATTGCCTGACACTCCAATCAAGTCTCAATACTTTATATTGTTCCGAGACATTTAATTCAGAATTTTAATTTTTATTCCTATTTACACTGGGAACATCTCCCAGTATTCATTGTCTGGTAATGACTAAAAAGCATAATCTTCAAAAGATGCTTCATACCTGCTTAAATTACAACAATTTTAATAAATAGAATTAGTACCTTTTACTGAAGTACATGCATATCTTGCTATTGGTTTCAGTGGCAGAATTAAGATTGAGGCTGTACCCAGGAAACTACAGTGCCGTCTGTACTTCCGATCAGGAAATGTAGCTTATGTGGAGCAAGTCATTCAACCATTGCTAAGTTTGGTGGCATCTTTGAAGACTCAAAGCACCAACTGAGAGAGACTGCTGAGACTATGATGACTCGCAAATAAGTGCAAACTTTGAGAATAAAAATGGCATTCTACTTTAAAAAATGAAAAGGAGTCTACTAACAGTAATTTCAAACTGTAGTGTAGACACTTGAAATTGGGGTGAAGAGATAACTTCAGAATAAGATAATGGGAGATACTACATTTATTTAAATCTCCTAGTCGCAGGAAACAAGAACTGGTGAGTCAGCTAGAATGTCAGTAATTAGCTTCTTCACTTGGTGAAAAATGTACGCTTCAGATGGTCTAAATGATTACTTTGCACTAGTCTTAATTCTAGAAATTATTGTGTCTTTTTTTGGACCTTTCTGCATGGATGTCAGGCTAAGGTACCGTTGGGCAAATAACCAGTGGTGGTTTTAGGAAGGAACTTTTGATAATCTGAGGAAATTTTTAAGTGAAGCGGTTTTTTTTTGCTAACATGGTTTTTTCATAGTTGTTTAATAGGCCACTAAAAAGAAGAGCAGGGAGATTTTTTTTTTCTTTAAGGAAAAGAAAAAAGGATGATCCTAGAAAGCTTGGAGGTAAAACGATTGAAACAATAACCAATAGATGAATCCACTTAGGGTGAATTCAGCATAGAAGACTAACTAGCAGAGCATTTGCAGAGGAAAACTATGACTTTTTACTGTACAGAAATTACTTCTATGCCAGTGTAATAATGGATTAAAACTGGATTTACCAGGGATTTCAGAGCTTTTGAAATACCTCCTGAGAGTTTATTTAATAAAGTAATCCTCGGGGGGGGGAACAAAATTCTATATGGGATTTGAAGACTAGCAGAGACAGAAAATAGTCAAATGTAGCAGAAGGTTAACAATTGATGGCCCAGACATCTTTCCTAATAATACATTAAATTGTACTCTGTAAGAAGAAATAAGCAATTAAATAGGTAGCGTGGCACTGACAGAAAAATTTGTTGAGAGCTGTGAGGAACTTGAGACAAACTAATGGCTGGCACACGTGGGATAGGTGAGGGGCTGTCTCATGTATAATTTATGATTTCTGGTTAACAATATGAACTCTGTTTACTTTGCAAACTAAAAATCTCTGTGTAAGTTCAGTCTCGTACTGTCTGCAATTTTTAGCATTTAAAGACAGTGCCAAGAGCTGATGCAATCTTTCTAATGTGGTTATATTTGCCTTATATTTAAATTAAATCCTCATAGTCAGTTCAGTGCATTCATGACCATATAAACCAGTCATTTTGGTGTGGCAGGTACTACATAAAAGTTACGTAGTGGGGAAAAAGGTGGATTTAGATTGGATCAAAGAACTCACTAGGTACAATATTTGAAGTTTCTATCCAAGCAGTGGTATCCAATCAGTCTGCCATCGCCTGCAGAGCTCAGAACGGGTGTTGTAGTACGAAGCCCTATTGGTTTTCAATAGGAAAACCTTGACCAGAAAATGGGATTCAGTAGATACCATTAATTTCTAATAAAAATTTAACATCATGTGTGTAACACTGTTAGGTTCTAAATGAACTGCAGTCTACAGGAAATAAATCTATATGTACTTCTGGACAATTTAGTAAAAAATATTTACACAGGCATCCAGCTGAGCTCAAAGAAGTATGGGAATACTAGCCTTTGTAGATACTGGTAATCCTGTTGCTGCCTAATATCAAAAAGACCAAGAACTGAGTCATGATAAAATATTACAAAGTATGTGTGCATTAAGTATACTGAGCATATTTGTTTGATTAAAACATGGGGATGTATACAGTGGCTCAAAGACAACATATTTCAAGCTACTCAAAGAAATGCTTTGTTATTGAACACAACTGTCAAGTTATTTGAATGAGTAAAAATATGTCAAATTTCAGTAACTATCAGATATTTACTTAAATTATTAGACTTTTGTGTAATGATGGACCTAGTTTAATAATCTTGAATGGCAACTGCATGATTTGGAATTTTTTTAAGCACAAATATTGTCTTGTGTCATGAGCCAGTTACCATAGTAATCATGTTATGGAGAAATATCTTCTATTTGGATTAATTTAGTATTTTATAGTGGAGACATAGGCACCTTCTCTGAATGCTAGTTCTAGCCACTGTTGGCAACTGAGCTGCTTCAAGGTGCCATGTCCTTTTCTCTTCTTGAAATACAAGTATTGTATTGAAATACTTGAAATACTTTCGGCTAGAAAGCAGCCACCTGAACAGTACAATACTCCTGAAAAAGAGGATGCTGATAGTAACTTGCCTGCTTAGTTTGCTGTAATTATAACAAGAGTTAATACAGGCAAACAAACATTGCCCATTTAAAAGAAAAATCTGGTCTCATTTAGTTTCCGTGGGAATGAGCAAACGCTGGTGATGGCAGCTGGTAAAGATGTGGGTTGGAACGACTGAGGCTCCTTTCTCCTGTGCCAGTACGCCTTCACAGTGGTCTGCATCAGCCTCTGCTTCTGCAGTTTTGAGCTGCTCCTTTTGAGAAATTCTTGTGCTGCCATACTGTGTGGTGGCTTGTGAGATGGCCTTAATTATTTTCTGAATTCACTGTGCCAAATGCCATCCTTGGCGATACTGCAGTACGCCCAGAATAGCAACACTGACTTCAACAGCTCCCAACGCTTTGTTGAAACTGAGCTCAGCAAAGTTGAAAATTTGATGCAAAAATAGCTCAGCGTATAACCTTTAACATATTCTGAGTTTAGAGCTGTAGTGTTGATTTCTTAAATGTGAAAATAAGTGACCATATGGTTAGTACACAGTTATATACAAACAAACTGTTTAAGAACCAATTCCTCTTCAGACTTCATTTGCTACAGTTGCCTTTTGGCATTACGTTTAATATGTGTTTTCTGTCACAAATATAAAAGGTAATAATCCCTCTGCAGTTTCTTAGAAAATGTTACATATACAAGACATATGGAAGTTTTACACAAGTTGTAGAAATCGTAAGTGTTGGCTAGTAATGTAGCTGCATGCCTACTAATGAGATATTTAATTCTGGCTGACATGTAAACCACTTCTAATGCTCTAGAATTATGTAATAAAAATATTCAGCTTTTTGTCTGTAATGATTAAATGAACAAAGAGTCCAATATATTGAAAACAGGTACGTGCTTGAACAATCATGGAGTTCAGTACTTCCTAGTAAAGTAGTATTTTCACCAAAATACCTCTGGCAGCTGTCTTCCTGATGCTAAAGGTGATTCTAGAGTGTCTTTCAGAAAGTCCTTGTTGATTCAACATTTGGGGGCCAAATGGCCCAGCAATTTAGATTTTATGTCAGTTTTAATTAAACACAACAGCAAGAAGATAAGCATGGTTTATTAACTTATCAAGAGCAGGGAGCTATGGACACAGCTGTCTCAACTGATGAGCTCAGGAGGCATTGGAGACACGCAGTAGACTTTGATGCAGACTGTTAGACCCATATACTGGTGTCTGAGAACCTTGAGCGACACCAGGGTAACCACCTGATAGTGTTCAATCTCAGTGGCTTTAGAGTAGTCAAATTAAAGCAAATTATATTGAACCTGTTTATGAATCTTGAGCCATCCATCCACACACCTCTCATGAATGAGGCTGCGTTGAACAGGTAGCTGTTGCATCCTTGGAAAGGGAGAGGAGGGAATAATGGAGTTTGTAGTCTGTGTCCTTCATCTTTTAAAATGTTAGAGGAGAGAATTAGGTAAAAGTGAAAAACTGGGTTCACAGACAAACCAGAATTAGAAAACAAAAGTAGAGAACAAATGGTACCCTGGAAAAGGACTGTTGTTAGGGTTTTAATGTCTTAATGGATGAACCATTGTATCTAGATAATGCAGAATAGAGGATAATCATGTGTTATTAGGGTTTGGGGGGTTTTTTGTGTCTGTTGACCATTACATATATCAGACATTCATAGAAAGGATAGCTTTTGAAAACCAAATTTTTAATCCTAATTTTGTGTATGTCATATACATTTAGGCATATCAAAGTATGTTTCTCTTGACTGTTTTGATACTGAGAGGCAGTAGATTTTTGACTTTGTCTTGCTGCCCCATCCAAGGAGAGCTGATGTTGCAGTAGCTGAGACGTAGCGATTTAATTATTTAATTGCCTGTAGTCACCAACCTAAAACATGCTTTCCTTGAATCCGTACCTACCTGGTTGGAGAGATTTTTATTTTTAGCCACTGGGTTTTAACAAGATATAGAATTTTATTTTTAACAAGTACTATATTTGAAAACAAAGCTGAGGTATGTATAATAAGTAACAATTACTTTTTCAGAAAAGTCTTTAATGACCACTACCTCTGAACTCCTTTATTGTTGGCATTTTGTCCTAAAAGAGTTCTTTAGCATCCAATTATAAATTATGCTCATTACACAAGTAGTTGTATATCTTGAACTTAAAAATTTGATGAGGTTTTTTTCCAGACAGTGTATACAGAGGCTGCTTACGGAAACACTGCCATTTCCATGAGGCAGGCAGGCATTTGGCAGTGGTTTATGCCACAGGTTAAGTCAGGTGAGGAAGATATTTGGTATTCTGAATTCTGAGCCTTCTTGAATGGTGTTTGTGAGAGGCTTTGAACGGAGGCTTACTAATGTCCCTACAACTGCCTTCTGTGGGCTTTCTCTTGCAAGGCTCATCTGTACTAACGCTCTTGGGTGCTAAGAACAAAATTTGCAATGTCTTTAAATGAAGATATTGTGTCAAATTATGGCCGTTCCCCCTATTTTGTTTATTTGCCCATTTAATAACCTAAACTGTATTAAGTGTTTAAATCAATTGTCTACATTTTACCAAAGTAATGATTGATAGGATAAATAGTTGTCGGGTTTCTGGAATTAAAAAGCAACAAAACCTGTTCAGTTTTCAGGGTTCAGTATGTGTTTCACCAGTTGTTTTAAAACATGATGATGTAATGAGGGAGGTATAATTAAAGCTATAGAGAATTTTTGTCTATTGTTTATAGAGAATTATATATTTGTTATTACAAGATTCCTTTACTTGATAGACTGGAATAGCTCCTTTGCTAATGGATCCTTATTTTTTTTATAGCACTGCCAAACAATTTATACCATATTTATAAATAATGGAATAAGGACACTCTTGAAGTATACTACAGCAGTGACCTTAGCAACACTGAATTCTAGCAATGAATCTATTAAAAAGTTTTTCACTGTTGAGATTTATTGAATTGTTTCTCATTCTACAGCACAAACCATTTTTTGTTTCTCAGTGAACCCAGGCTTACAACTGTGGCAAGCAGTCTTTAATTATTAAAGAAACGTGTATGAAATGTGGGAAGAAAATTCTAGATGTAACTGTGGAGCCTAGAGATAAGCATGAGAGATGCAGAACAGTTGCCAGGTGGCTGTAACTTCAGAGCAATGGCTCTCTTCTGAGAGTTGACGAACAATGATTTCTGCTTTGTAAATCAAAATCTGAGTTTTGAGAGGAAAAGGTGATTTGACCACTGTTCCTATTCCAGCAAGCATTGGTTGTAGATGTTCTTCAGCTGATGTATAAGGAGGGCAGGACTGTGCTCTAAAGATGCAGGTGGAAAGCAACACTGGACATCCCCTTGCACCTCTGAAGTGAGAAATTTTGTCATGAATCTTCATGATAAATTGTGCAGTCCCTATTATAGACTAGAATTGTTAGGTGTCAGTGCTTTCAGGAACTGTCTGGTCCAATGTTTAGAACAAGCTTTTGGAGCATCTTGAACTGTAGTTAAGTATCACTGCTGCGTTTGTGTCTATACAGATGTGAATTAACCTTTGCGTGTTAGTTTTTCACACTGAATCTAAGAGATTCTCGTATTGAATACAGGCTGCTAGGGACCACTCTGGACTGTTGCTGAGGCCAGAAACTGGCAACAGAGAAAAGGCTTCTTTTTTTTCACTGCCTAGTCATTTCTGTTGTGCTACAGTCAGTTGTCTTGCAGTACCAGGATTTCCAGCTCCGTGATCATGCCTATGTGAGAAATTGAGACAAGAAGTCCCTCCTGTGCTTAAAACTTTCTTCTTGCCTCTACTAGGTTGGATACTATCACTCTCCCAAATGCTTCTTTTCATTCCTGTTTTTATAAGAGTTCTGCCTTCACATTTCAGTTTAATTTTCTTTGGGCCAATGAAAAAATCCCCATTTGTCACTGAGGAAATTACAAAGTCAGAACCTGAATCCTGCATGTTAGCTTTTATATTGCAAATATGTCAATCTCTATCATTGGCTGTCCTTGGTAAATGGTACAGAATTATGTGACCAAGACTCTATTTATATATTACATTATAAGAACAATGCTTTTAACAATAGATTGGGGAAAAAGCTATTTTCGCTTGATGATTTAAATGTTCTTGTAAAGTTAAAAGAGCATCCCTATAACAAATAGGGTCCTTCCCTATCCATGAAGTCAAAAATACCCCAGTGTATAGAAGTAACAAAACCGTGCAAACAACCTTTGGGTGGATCGCAATATATGTTGCCGGGACAGATACGACCCAGAATAGACCACAAAGCTTCTGGACTCTGAATCCCATCTCTTAATGAGACCAACTCTCTGCTGTTAAGAGAAGTGGAGTTCTGAAACTTTTGACAAAACATTTAATCCCCAAGTTCCTGTTTCACATCCTCTTGCAGAAATCCCATTATCCACCTTAAAGCCCTCTGCTAATTAGGTCCTGGTTGGCTTCCTCAGTCATTTGATCTCTTCCCATCTGGATTTGGTAGTTGAAGAGGTCTTGCTGACTGATTCACCAGCATATAAAGAGGCAAACCACTAAAATGTGATACTTTTTCTTTTCTTTGTAATTCAGGATATATTTTTGTCTTGTTTCTTCTGCCAGAGGTAGGTTGACGTTCCCCATTTTGGATGGTAAAGCCTCTGCAGTGGATGTCACTTACTTCAGCATTTACTTTGGGAGTGCATAAAGGGAAGCTGTCATTTGGCTGGAGGCCATTCCGGGATTGTTAGCATCTTTCAATGTCTGTGGGTCACCATTATTCAGACCTTGGAAAACATTTGTAAAAGGAGTGTAGTTTGATAACACCTGTAATTTACTGGTAACAGTGTCTGGATGCCACTGAAAATGCCAGCAGTCATTTATGGCTCAGTCAGTGGACTCAATGCAAAAGTCTGCAGTTTGCAATTATGAAACTGTGGGAAACATGGTTTCCCTAGTTCTGAGTATTGTCCTGTAATTATTTGGTTTTCTATAAAGCAAGAGAGTTGCAAACTTCTCTCCTCCCAAGGACTTTTGGAAATGTGCAAACCAGATCTGCTTTTGTTACACACCTAGTCTTTCACGGAAGATTGGTAAAGCATTTATGCCATAATCTTCACTTTTTTAAAATGATTACAGCAAATATTTGCAGTCACTGAAGTAATATAGGATCACTCTTGTTCCCAGAGAAGATTTTTCTTACAAAAAAAACCCCTAATAACATAATTCTTTTCATGATATTAATTTCCAGAAGAAAAGCTCTTTATGAATAGTAGACTATTTATTTAAAACATATTTTCCTATTATCTGATGATTTCCCAAGTGAATGAATTGTCCTTGTGAATTACACTGATCTCAGCTTGCAGTTTATATTCTTATTTAGCTGTGAATCAAGCTCTTTTTATTTCACTAGTAGATTAATTCAGTATGACCCACATTTGAGAAAGAAAACCCATGGGTGGTTTGATTTTTGTCTTGAAGCGATGAGATACACCTTATTTAATTTTGAGTTTGTACAAACACTGCTGTCTGTAGTACATCAGTCAGAGGGAAGAGATTTCTGAGCCTTGTTTAGTTGTTATACATGAGTATGAAGAGTAGGAATATAAAAACGTGGAAAGTGTGAAGCAGGTAGGTAATTGTAACTTTTCATAAAATAGGAACTACAAATTAAGTGGCAGTAGCTTAGAGCAAGTGCATGGAAATATTTTGTATTTTTTTTTCCTACCAGTAAAATGTATAATTAAACTGTAGAGCTTGTTGACAGAGAGTCTTATTTCTGACTGACTCAACAAAAATTATGGGAGGAAGATCAATCTGTGGCTAATCAATGAAAGGGGTAGTTGCAGGTTTTGACTTGCTATAGCTGACTGTCAAAAGCTGAAATGGTAAATTCTATTTAAGAGAGCCCTGATTCTTATGTTCTGCTTAAAGTAGCCACTTTCTCACTGCTGGAAACCAAGTGTTGAGGCAGATGGACTTTTTTTCTTATATTGTCCTTAAACATGTTTTTTTCATACTCAGATGCTTTTCAATATCTGTTCTATGGTATTCAGATTCACTGATGGTATTATAAATACGTGATTTACCAAATGAGATGCAAAAACATATATGGAAACCTTAGTGGGAAAGGCACGAACTAGCTTAGCTGGCTATCATGGATGCCTCGTGCTTGAGTTGTCCTGTGATAAAGGATTTCCAGGTAAGTATAAGAGAGAATGACCCTAATCCTAGTTCTCTGGGAATGAAATACTGGGAAAATATTGAAGCACTCTTGCCAAGGAACGTCAGACCTCCTAAATCTATTGGAATACTTTGAATTTTTTATTTTTTTTTTTTAAAAAGGCAAGTAAACTGGAATGTGTTGTTAAAATGACTTTCCAAAGCAATGCAATGGATTTCCAAAATATGTTTGAGAGGACTCTTTCCTTAAAAGCAGAGAGGCTGCAGTAGAAGAACGTGCTCAAAAGGTGAACAGATAAGAAGCAAGACCAGCAGTAAGCTCTTAGTAGGGGGGTTACCAGATGTGTCCTCCTAGGATCTATGCTGTGGTCTGTGCTCTGTAACGTACTCATAATAGCCTTGAAAGGATGGTGAAACACGTGGTCAGCAATTGTGACTGTAGAGCTGCCAATATAATTAATGCTGGAGCACCTCTCCTATGAGGACAGGCTGANTTGTTCTCCTTGACCATGAACTGTCTGTCCTTCATTCTGGTATCCATCCACATGGTCTGTGTGGTGGTTTTTTTCTTGTGTATTGGGGATTCATAGTAGGAGATTTCTCATGTATCATTTAAAACTGCAAAGAGGTATACTCATTCACTGACATCTATGGGTTAAAATGACTGTGGTAAATACTGTGGTTTGCTATTCTAATAAGCATTCTTCTTAGGCCATTTTGGTTTTGTATCCAATTACAAAACCTTAATTTCAGCCATATTTTTGTTTAAATATAAAGTTGTTAGAGCTCTCTCGGTGTTGTAGTTGAACTGCAGAAGAATAAATGCTGTGTGGCTGCTGATAGCAGAGGCAGGATGGAACTTCACACGTTTCCAAGTTAGGATGTATGGTCTGGGTGGGTGGTAGCAGATGGGTCAAAGCTGCTTGCATGGCAACTGTTGATGGTAGCTCTTGTTTGCAGATGACATCAAATTGGGGGGAACAATTAATCCAATTGGGGGTAAGGACACCATTTAGAGGGTTGGACACAGCTGGAGGAATGGGCAGATAGGAACATTATGAAATTTGCCAGGGACAGATACAATGCTGGACAGACTGCATGGGGACTGACTGGACGGGGAACAGCTCTGCTGAATGGGACCTGAAGATTGTGGCTGACAGTGAGCTAAACACAAGCCAGTCATCTGCTCTGGCAATGAAGGTGGCTGGTGGCATCCTATGTTGCTTTGGCAGGGTCATAGCCAGTAGACAAATGGAAGTGGTCCCCTTTTCACTGGATTGCATTGACCATGCTGTGCCCAGTTTGGGATGTCATAATACCAGAGCAACTGATGAACTGGAGCAAGTTCAATGAAGGCCACCAAGTCTGTGAGGCTGGAGCACTTGCCCTGTAAGAAAAGACTGAGGAGTTACCAAGGATTGTTTGCCCAGGAGCAGGGAAGGCTTTGGGGGGAACCTAGCAGTGATGCCCAAGTACCTACAAGGAGGTTATCAGGAAGACCAAGTTAGGATCTTTACTGGACCAAGTGTCTGGAAGATGAGACACAATGGGTGTAACTTGAAACAAGGGGATTTTGCCTGAATATAAGGAATATGAGGGCAGTCAAGCAATGGAGCAGGTTTCCCAGAGGGGATGGGCAGTCCTCTTGGGAGGTTTGTAAGACTCAGCAGGTAAAAGCTCTGAGAAACCTGATCTGGCCTCATAGCCGAGCCTGCTTCCAGCAGGAGCTTGGCCTGAGGCCCCTTTCCACCCAGATTATTCCGTGTTGCTTTTGCTACCCTAACAAGGACAGAAGTCAGACTTACTTTCTTGGAGATAGAGTTATTTTTTGGAAATAAGCAAAGCCATCTAAAACAACATGCTGGTGCACCTGATAGAGCTGCTGGAAAACCCATTCCTTTATTTTGGGAAGGAGTTTGCTCTTTAAAAGAACATTCTGTACCTGATTCTGGTTTTCAAGGTTTTAGAAGTCTGGTTTTGCAGTTGAGCATTTTGACAGCTTTCTTTTCAAGTTTACATTCAGTCTTTAATGGTTGCTATAATTCCACTTTTAAACAGCACAGTTCTTCAAAGCCAACAGTGAAACAGCATCAACTGAGGTCTGTCTGGTGATCACGAGGGGTTCTCAGTGGCTCATTTCTTCAGCTGTCATTTGTCAGAACACACTCTTGTAATCTTAATGAACAATGTGCAAAGCCATTAAAAACTCAATTACGGCTTTCTTTTTACTGCAGACGTGAGAAAATGCAATCATGAAGTGCTGATGTGTAAACACAATAGCCACCATCTGCTACAGAGTAGCATTTCAGCTCCAGAAAGAGGATATATGTTGCAGATGCATCAATAATAGGACGCTTATCAAGGCATCATTATGCACCAAGCAGGGGAAAAATTGAAATTTATGGCCAGCTAGAGAGCACTTCATGGTTTAATTCCCCAATTTTCAGTGGTATGTTTAATAACTATGAGAGAGTGCCGTTTTATGTTCCTGTCGTTTGAAAGGATTTTCAAAAATGAATTTATTTACCATCTTTGCATCCTCATTGCTTCTGACTGATCTGAACATAACACATTCATTTTTGGTTATTCAGGACAAAAGCAGCAAGATATTAATTAATCTAACCTGTTGATCCAAAGGCAATAAACTTAATTGACCTGATATTCAATCTGCTTTAATGAGCATATACTTCTGCGTCCAATAAATATAAAAAAGAGCTTTTACACAGCACAGGTAATTTCCCACACACACTCCTAATTTCTTCAATTCAGTCTTGACTTTATGACATTTGAACTTTCTAGGCAGAGGTAAACAAAACAATAAGGCTAAATGATTTCTTTTTTTTCCTACTATTATTATTTTTCAAAATTGGATATGCAATTGTCTAAAGAGTTTCTCCAAGATATCTTTTGTTTTATTCAGATTCTTGCCTGGAGACATTTAAGTGGCTTTCAGTCATCCATTGATCGATAATTGCCATTTGTAACATGTTAATTCATTCCCTAGTTCTTTATATGAGTGGAAAACATGACAAGTGGTTTGTTGGTGCCAGACCAGATTGTATCTCTTTTATTTGCACATATAGGCCTATAAATTGAGAATAAGTCCCATCAGCTTCAATTCTGTGTTCAGTCTAAAGAAGGCTGTCAGACTCTGAATCACAATATGTCAATTTTTATTAAGGATAATAAGGAAAACCACACTTGTCCTTAAAAGGCTGTTTTGAATTTCTTTTACTTTTTTTCTGTGGGAGCAATTTTCACAATCTCTCACCTACCTCTAAGTGATGTATGCTGCCCAGACAAGCTTCGCGGGGCACGGACATTTATAACAGGACAGTGGATCTCGGAGCACGCAGCGCAACCTTCTGAAGGCCCTTCTGAGGACAGGGAGCAGGATACCCATTCAAGTTCTTGCTGTGAACAGAAAAAGGAAAATCTGTGCAGCTGGGTATATTTGGAGGCCAGTTTATAGAACACGAGGTATAATTTATTCAGAATTGAATTGTGTAAGTCGACATATTCTTGTGTCCAATGTCAATTAAGGTCTTGACAAAACCGTACTTTTACATCCCCTATGACGGCCACGCTTGAGGTGGTGTTCCCTGTGCCTTGACTGCCACACTAAGTCTCTGCAGCAATAAGGAATGCGGTATAGTTATTAGATGATGAACTGATTTAAACAAGGCGTGAGTACTTCTCTCTGACAGAGATGGTGCTATAAGTGGAAATTTTTCATCTTTTCCACTGTTGTATAAAATAATATCACTTATCAGGACTTTACTGGAGACACATTTTTTGTAGTATTTTCTCCTATATCTCTAGGTGTACTGTATTTAAAAAAAAATCCTAAGCTATAAATAAGAAGCTATGAATAATATGCATGTGACAGTTGTTTGTAAGGCTATTCTTTTAGTAACTAAGACTAATTACTTTCTTAAGTACTCTTTGGTGGATGGATATTTTACTTGCTTGTGTTGTCAGTCACTAGATTCAGGCTCCATACTCTCTCTAGAATTGTCAGCAGTTGCACAAAAGGCCATTGTCATACCGCGAATATCTTGTGATTCATTTTTTTTTTGTGGGTGGCAAAAAATAAAATTGTAATTATTGCTTTGAACTTTTTATAAAAGCTGATGTTTTTTCTCCCAGAGGAAAGATTGTTATTTTTATACATGAATCTGTAAAAGTGAAATACTCTATAACTTTTTCTCTCATTGAAACACTTACCTACGCCAGTGGAGTTCAAGACCGCATTGTGTAAGACATAGTACAGCTTCAGTGTAGTTCTTTAGAGTAGGAATCCATATATTATCCAAATAAAATAAAATATAATAAAAACTTAACATGCTCAGAAGTGAAATGATGTGCCCTATGATCCAATCAATGATGGTGCAAAAATGAATTTTCCTGGGTTCCTACCCAGTGTTGCAGGCACTTCGTCAAAACCTTGTGGATGCAGAAGGAGCTCTGCTTTTCTTTACTGAGTGTTTTAATTGACTGTGCCATCAGCCTCGAGTAGGAGATCTGGCAAATACAGAATTTGTCTTCATTGTATCTTGTACTGTTTCTCAAAATGGCATTGAAATGCTGCAGGCAGTGCGTTTCACAGCAGCTGCTGTACTCCTCTCAACTATACTACTGTTACTCAGCAGTTTTACAGTGGCTTTCCTCCCTGATTCTAAGTCGAAGAGTGGTTCTTACAACTATTCTTACTTTATTTGTAAGGGAAGATAGGGCAGACTACGAGTACTGAGAGAGATCATGGAAGCGAGTGTTATAATTAGTCTTAGAAACCAGGCTATCAGGCTGTGCTGCTTCTTCAAGCCTGTTGGCAATTGTGCTTTCTCATAATAAATTATCTTAGGTCATAGAAACAGAATCCAAATCTGAGTTTCTCAAAACTTTAGCTTGTTTGGGTGGATTTTTAAGAATACCATGTATACAGTACTCACTGAAGAAGGGAATTTTGTGGTTGACGGGGAGCAGAATTAGATCAACAGTGAACATTTGTCAGGATCCCGTCTTATGGACTTTGATTATTACAGAGAAAGTGAGAAGTTTGGATTCAGCTCTTATGTTTCTCAAAGTCATTGCTGTGAACCTGGAATTTCTTGATTTGGGGCCATTTTGATTTTCAGCAAATGAAAATGAAAGATAGGATTGCCAGAGAGCATCTTGCCTATAAATTTTCATATTTCTTAGTACAGGCTCTTCCCCAGCTGTGCTTGCATTGTGCTTGAATTTTCCAAGGTCTCTAGAGCGGCTGATTTTTTTATGAAAGATTGACTTCCTTCTGTGTCCGCACTTTTCAATCCTTTACAAAATGCATATATATCATTTAAACACAGGGGGAAAAAAAATGTTGTGGGAGACAGTTGCTGCTCTCTGTTGATATAAATTTAGAATATATGGCTGTTCACTGCACAGAATTGATCAAAATGTTTATCTGGCTCATCTGAGTGTCACAAGGCTACGGCATGGAATAGGGAAAGTCAATAGGTTAGAAGTAAGACAAGACTTTTCAAACTCAATCTTCTGTGAACTGCAAGAGGCTAGCAGAGAAACACATTTGTAGTGTGCCTTGGCAGCAGCATCAGAACCGAGAGTGTCAAGAGGGCTGAATTTGATTAAAAATTATCATGCCTGGCTGCTGGCACAGAGATTCCCACCAGTCTTAGTATTTTCTTCATCTTTTTCTGAGTGTGAGTGTCTGCACACACATAAAGAAGGTCCTTTAAAGAGAATTGAGTCAAATAACTCTCATAATGTTTTTCCTTATTGCTAACATTTGTCACCTTGATGCATCTGTGAAGAGTTGAGACACAATGTGCTGTAAAATAACGGCTTGATGAATCAAAGTGTGAGTTCAACATCAAGTGCTGTGGTTAATATGATGCAAGCTTCCAGGTTAACAAACTCATAAGTTGCCTTAGTATATTTTTCCCTCCCTAAATTCAGCCTGTCCTTCCCTCTAGCATTATTTCTATCTGAGATGTTGCTGTTACGCTAACAAGCTTAATTCATCTGGGCTCTGAAAATTGGGTTTTTCTTAACATATTACACCCTACAAAAGTTTATAGCACCAAGATGCAGGATGCACAGGTATAGACTGGCATGAAGTGGGTAGGGGTCATTTGGCAAACATCAGCTGAGAATTTGGTCCATTGTTGTAGTTTTTGTATTGAATGTGCCCTTGGGGGGACTGTAGGGCTAGGAGAGCCTCGTTGCTGCTTGAAGTGTGAATATGCTTTTGTTTAGAGAGACTGTTTCATCACAAGGTTATAAAATAATAAAAGCAAAATAGTATTTTTATTTTGATTTTTAAGTTGTCTAATTAAAGTGGCTCTAGATGGGCCCTGAATCTATTTGTGTATATACACTGCAATTTTAATATCCTTTCTTTCTGTTACCTAACAACTAGCATAAAATAACTAGTTTGAGTTCTTCAGATGAATATTTTGGCAAACCCACTCTTTTTTCTCTGTTTGCTTTCCTCTGTAGGCTCCTTCATGATGGTGAACAGCTCTGGGCGGGCATCTGGGCAGAAAGCTCACTTGCTGTTGCCTACGCTGAAGGAAAATGACACACATTGCATCGACTTCCACTATTACTTATCCAGCAGAGACCGTTCCAGTCCTGGCTCTCTCAATGTCTACGTGAAGGTGAATGGAGGACCCCAGGGCAATCCCATATGGAACGTGTCGGGGGTTGTTACAGAAGGATGGGTGAAAGCAGAACTTGCCATCAGTACATTCTGGCCACATTTTTATCAGGTATGAGTTTGTAATATTTTTCTCTCTTTTTCCTTTGAACATTTGACTAGGTATGAGCTAAGCTAGTGTTAGCAATAGATATTCTGAAAATCAATTCCCTCCCCCCCCCCCCCTCCCCTCCCCTCCCGCTTTGCAATCATTGTTTTAGTTTTCATTGAATCAGATTGCACGGTGGACTCATATACTTATTGTTAGGTGTTGAAGGTGTGTTTTTTGTCTTGTCTTATATTCATGACTAAAAAAATCCCTGGGAGGTATTTGCACCCTAAATCTTGCAGGAAAAGCTGATATACATATGATACTAATAAAAGACATGAGTGAGATAGGAATTATGATAGAATAACCTATGAAAAGGCAACAAATAGTCTGTGGATAGAAAACAGCAGGTACAAAAGCTTTCTCTTTTTTTTTTTTCTCTTTTTGCTTCTAATAACTGGGTAGGAGGTCTATAAAATCTGAAGTAGAATGCTTTAATGTTCTGCCTCTGAAAAAGAGTTGGGGATATCTGCAGAATACATAGAGCACACTATGCAGGGTAAGGGGAAGGGAGAAAGAGATGCAAATGTGTGGAAAGTGGTGTTTTAAGGGCTGTGTGCAACCTGTCACTTGTTCTGAAGTCATGTTAAAGTGCTTTTCCTCCATTCATATTAACATGAGCCTGGCCATGAGCTAGAATTTGCTTCATAGTAGGCGATCCACAGAAATAACAGAAATGATCTTTCACCCAGATAATCAGTGCTTGAAAAACCTGGAAAAGACAGTCTGATCTCACACTAAGAGAGATCCTACTCCTAGATATACCAGTAGTAGACTTCCTGAGCCTTACTTACTTCTTTTGCAAGTCCTTTTGCAGGTCAAGTGTGCTTTTCCTGGGCAAAAAGTCCTTTAAATCAAACAAGAATGCAAAAATGAACAGATTGGAAGCCAGCAGTAACTGCCTAGGAGTAGCTCCTTCCTAGAAAATCATAGAATCACAGACTGGTTTGGGTTGGAAGGCACCTTAAAGCCCATCTAGTTCCAACCCCCTGCCATGGACAGGGACACCCTCCACTAGCCCAGGTTGCCCAAAGCCCCATCCAACCTGTCCTTCAACACTGCCAGGGAGCCAGGGGCAGCCACAGCTTCTCTGGGCACCCTGTGCCAGGGCCTCAGCACCCTCACAGGGAAGAATTTCTTCCTGATATCTGATCTCGGTCTCCCCTCCTTCACCTTAAGGCCATTCCCCTTGTCCTCTCACTCCCTGCCCTTGTACTTAGTCCCTCTCCAGTTTTCTTGTAGGCCTCTTCAGGGACTGGAAGCTGCTCTAAGATCTCCCCGCAGCCTTCTCTTCTCCAGGCTGAACAACCCCAACTCTCTCAGCCTGTCTCCATAGCAGAGGTGCTCCAGCCCTCTGGCCATCTTCATGGACCTCCTCTGGACTCGCTCCAACAGCTCCATGTCCTTCTTGTCCTGGGGACCCCAGAGCTGGATGCAGTACTGCAGATGGGGTCTCACGAGAGCAGAGTAGAGGGGCAGAATCCCCTCCCTTGACTTGCTGGTCACACTGGTTTTGATGCAGCCCAGGACACCGTTGGCTTTCTGGGCTGCAAGCACACACTGCTGGCTCAGGTTGAGCTTCTCATTCACCNGTTACATCAGTCACTCTTCCTTTGTCCGCCAACACTGTACCCCTATCATAGAAGGCCACCAGATTTGTCAGGCATGATTTGTCTTTCATGAAGTCATGTTGGCTGTCACCAATTACCTCCTTATTTCCCATGTGACATAGCATAGCGTCCAGGAGGATCCTGCTCCATGATCTTGCTGGGCACACAGATGAGACTGACCGGCCTGTAGTTCCCTGGGTCTTCCTTTTTCCCTTTTTTAAAAATGGGGGTCATGTTTCCCTTTTCTAATCAGTGGGAACTTCACTGGACTGCCAGGACTTCTCAAATATGATGGAAAGTGGCTTAGCAACTTTATCTGCCAGTTCCCTCAGGACTTGGGTATTCATTTTTATTTTTTGATGAATGGAGATGATGTTTCCTTCTGCTTATATTTGTATTCTTATTCCTTAAGCGTGACTTCTAAAATTTGAGATCTGTCCCACTATTATGCAACATCTAATAGTCTGATCTATCATCAGTCCCTGATTGTATAAACCATCTTCTGTTGATGGTCTGCAGTCCTGTGAGTTTCTACATTTAATCACTTTTTTTTTTTTTTTAGAAAACACAACTTTAAGCTTGCAAAAATGAAGAGCAAAACACAATGAAGAACTTAGACAAAATTTTTATTTGGCAGCCTAGTATAACTTTTCTGGTGAAAGAAGTCCAGAGGTGGCAGGATGACAAAAGCTTGGCTGTACTGTTGCCTAGGGAGTGTCTCATTTCACACTCACAATTTAGGATGTGCCATTGGAGTGTTATTTGTCAGCTTTAAATCAAAATTGCATGTCTAGAGAACTCTTTGTATGCAAGAGGCCTGAAAGCATATTCTGTATTTCAAAAGTACCAGGTAACACAGGAAAAAATAGCATTTTTCCCAAATAATGACATCTGCATCAGGCAAAATGTGGATTATTGTCTTAACGCACAGAATCCACACCATCTTGAATTGCAGTGTGCATTGAAAATTCAGGCAAAAAATCTGAAATTATCTGTCTGGGTCTGAGGCTTTGACAAGTACTTTGAGCTTTGGAGATGTGACCAGCGGAAAACCAGTGACCAAGCCAATTGCCCGCGGTCGAGTTTTATGTCTGGCAATTCTGTGCAAGGGTCATATGAGCCATCTGGATCCAAAAGCACTCTGCTGAGATACAAACGTTGGGATGGTGGAGATTTATAATGTCTACCCTAGAGTTACTCGTACTTGGATTCCCAGCCTGCAAATGTTTTTAGTGTAGTGAGAAAAAGCCGTAATAGTTCTTGAAGAAAGCTAATACATGTAGTCTTGAATTACTGCTTGCCATAAGGATAAACTTAGTCCCAGAATGCATCAAGGGCAGCACTAGAATCTGCCAGGAAGAGATTTTGATGTATAGCAAGGAATGTTATTGATCCACGCCTGAAGAAAACTGTTGTACCACATCAGATGAGCCAGGCTACGTTGCTAACACAGCCGTTGTTGGTATATAGCAGCTTTGAAATGTAGGATTGTTTATTGGTAAGGAAACATGAAATGGCTTGGTATTTGCAGTTCTCAGGAGCATTCAAGAATGTTTTTTAAGAGTAAAGCTTTGCATCTATATTAATTTCTGAGAAGTTCCTTAAGTGTAAAACATTGCTAAATGCCTATGTCTCAACCATTATGCTACACTTCCAACTGAAGTTAAAAGGGCATGAGAGAGATTCAGTGTGAAATTTGCAGAACTGGGGCCCATGAGGAAAAGGCAGGAATCCATGCTTATATTGGGTCTCAATTCCCTGTTTTCAGGAAAACCTGGGTGCTTCTGTGCTTCTCACTTTGATAGGGCTGAGATGCTGCAAAATACAGAAAAAGACAATAATGTGGAAGTTTGAACTGGGAAATAACAAGAATATCTGAGCGTAAAGCGGAACAGATAATAAAATAATCTGTCAAAACTACATTGTGTGAATTGAGAGGAATCCTCTGCTCTTTTCAGTGGATTCTGCACGAGTGTGCTGACTCGGTTGTTACCAGTTTACGTTATATTGTGCTGTATTAAAGACTCTGAACATGTGGGTAAATAACAGAAGACAATTCTCTACATATCAGTGCTTACTTTTGCCACGCAGTAATAGCTAATGCCAATGCCTTGGAGAACTTTTCTTTCCAAGTTCTTGGCTTGCAGGAAAATGAGAATTAGTTCATTGTGGCTTAAAGCTTCTCACAAATGCAAAACTAAAATAAGATTTTGTAGCTGTAATGTTGTGCTTCAAGTCTGAAGGGAGTCGCAGTAGTTGCTTACATGACCTTCCCAGTGAGTGTCATTTTCATCATGAATGACATTTCATTTCTAAAATAAATTATAATTTCCACAATAAGGACTTGCATTATACTCTTTATTTTATGCAGTCCCTAAAAAGCCTATCAAGAACCTTGATAGCACAAAACACTTGTTGATGTTTTTTTTTATTATTTTATCTTCCAGAGACTTGATTCCTCCTATTGATCCTTGGTCAGCCTATTTTCTTGTCCACCTTCTTCTGGAGTAGAACTTTGTTTCTACATATTGGTAGCATTTAAGTTTTTCTTAGCTTATATCTTTGCCTGTTAAATTTTTAGGTTTTACCTGTTTTTATCACATCTTTTTTCTAATAGGCTTATTTCAGAAGACCTCACCTTTGGATGTGTTTTGAATTGAGGGAGCAGATCTTAGGAAGTCATGGATACATGAGTAGAAACTATGTTCTGGAAGCCCAACTGCAAAGCAAAATGATTAATAGCAATTCTGTACTTACGAAGGACATGCAGTAATCAGTGTTTGGACAGTTGAATCTTTTACTGTATTAAATCTTCTGATGGAGGTGAAGAAGAGGCTAAACAGTCATAGACTGGGAATACCAGCTTTTATTGAGAATGAAAATAAGTGTTGAAAACTGGCTTTAAGTAGTTAAAATTTGTGTTCTAGAAATGAATGTTAGAGGTTACAAATTACTGAAATACTTTCTCCTATGAGACAAGTAGCTGCACTAGAATATGGCTTTAATAGTAATAACTATGCCAGCTGAACATCTTAATTCTGTCCTTGAAGACATTATTGTATACTCATGCAAAAAGGAGCGATTTACTACAGTATGACCATCACTTTAGTAACAGGCAATGAAACTGGGGACATCCCTTTCAAATGCAGAGAACAGCATCCATTACATCTCCACCCATTCATAGTAAAGGATAGCACTTCCTTCCTTTGGGAACGGAATCACTAACTTGAGAGGTGACATTACCAAGATGTTAATCAGTCTGCATTTTTCTTTTTTCAGTTGCAGTTTAGCATTTCTGAACTTCTTGTTCCTCATAGAATCATATAGAATATTGCAAGCTGGAAGGGGCCCATAAGGATCATCAAGTCCAACTCCCTGCTCCTCTCAGGATGACCTAAAACTAAACCATATGACTAACCACCGTGTCCAGATGCTCCTTGAATGCTGACAGGCTTGGTGCCGTGACCACCACCCTGGGCAGCCTGTTCCAGGGTCCGACCCTCTCAGTGAAGAACTTTTTCCTAGCGTCCAGCCTGAACTTCCCCTGTTGCAGCTTCATCCCATTTCCATGTGTCCTATTGCTGGTCACCAGAGATCAACACCATTACCTTTGCTGCACCCCATGAGGAAGGTGTAGACTGAGATGAGGGCACACTCTACAACTCATGTCCCACCGTCCCCTAATTGTTGGGCAAACTGCACCACATTTAATACTATTTTCTCTTGAATTTTTAGTGAGCTTATTCGGCAATAGTTCTCTTAGTTTTAATGACATCTTTATTAGTTTTTAGTTGTGGGGGTTTTTTTCTGCACCACTGATTTTCAGATAGCTTGTATATTTTTAGTAACAGGATACTTCAGGGCAGTTTTCCAGGTAAAATCACAAAGCCATAGGTAAGAATGAGATTTTTGCTTCTCTGTAATTGAACATCTGTCTATTCAGACCCAAATTAGTGGGGCACTTTCATTATCCAGATAAAAAAATAAAATAGAAAGTGCCAGTTAGTGTACCATTAATGTAGAGAAATACTGCATGTTGTTTTTAAGAATATTCGTTCTCAGACCATGTTAGTTTAATCCAGGGAAAGGCAGAAGCAACTTTATTATATCTGGGAGAATCTTATTTCAGTCCAGCAACTAGAATGCAGGGTCATCTGTTGCTCGTAATTTGCTTTCTAATACTGCAATAGCATACATGCCAAATCAAGGTTTTCTCCAAAAGAATCCATGCAGGGTTATTGATTCAATAAAATAATTTTATCTCACAGCATTCTCCAACTTTGAGCTGTACTAAGAACAAGATGTCAAATGATTATCTACTTAATGTTCTTGGACTGGTGCTTAATGTGAATATAGGCGTGTATACACACAGGGTATTTTTTGTTCTTCCAAATGAAAGCAACCCATAGTTATCTCTCATCCTAATGCATGTTGCTCAAACTTTTTGTTTTCCATATCAAATAGATTTTCAATCTTTTGGTATGCATGTACATAGTGAATTGCATTGGTATCCTGTCATTATTAATGATGAAATGCCTTGAATGACTCAGACACTGGAATAAGAGCAGAATATAGTGATTGACCAAATGACTAGTGTAGCTATTCTTTTTAAGAAAATGTTTTCTTATTTTGTATTTCAGGTGATATTTGAATCTGTCTCTTTGAAAGGACATCCAGGGTACATAGCTGTGGATGAAGTCAGAGTTCTCGCCCATCCATGCAGTGAGCACTCTTTGTTTTACTAACTGTATCAATGTGTTTATATACCAGGCTCTGCAGTCTAAAGGAGTGATTTACCCAGTTTGGTCAGCACTAAAATGTCTTCTCATATCCCTCTGAGACACCTAAAGACAAGCAGCCTTGCATAATTACATAACTTTGCAAGTTGTGCAAAACACAAAACTGCTCTCAGTTTATAGCTAGTGCCAGAACATCTGTGGAAGCCTCTCTTTGTCTCTTGTTATGAGAACATAAAACTAATTGTCTTATTATTTCTGAATCATATTGCTGTAGAAAAAAAAAAAATCTAAAAAGCTTCTGATAATATCCTGTGTGGTTAACTTGAGAAGAAACAAATTGTTTCAGTATTTCCTTGGTAAAGGACATATCCCACAGGTGTGTGTGTCTCAACAAATGTTAAACCCTCTCAGCACCCTGGTAAAGATATTAAAAATAAATCTCATTCAGACAGTGCACTTGCACAGGAATAGAAACTAATGCAGGTTCATTATACTGTTCCAAAATTAGTGCTGCATTTCTTCTATTGCAGCCATAATAATAAGCTTTGATTTATATATAATTTTTTTTTCTATTTAAAGAAACCTTGAGCTTCAATCTTTGAGTCTGAACTTGTCTGGTTTCTCTACATATCTACGGTGTGGCTGGAGGACTGTGTGTGTCTATATTGTGTATGTAGTATACAGTTTCTTCTAAAGATTTATTTTTTTAACAGCCTTTAACAGCCCCTCTCACTAGTTCATAGTTTCAGTAAGTTGGTGAGAGCTGTTCACAAAAAAAGTCATGGATCATATCGATGGAGTGAAATTAACTGGTTTTCTTGCAATATAGAGTTTCAAAGAATAGCTGCCATTCAATGTGACAGACATGGTTCTGCCCAAGTTTAACAGGACATTTCAGATGACTGCAGTATGGTTAATTGCTTTTTAACTAAATTATATTTGTATTTACCATGTGCTCATTGCTTAGGCCTTTGGGTGTATTTACTTCATTAAGAAATACTTACAATCTGTATGAACCAGATGTTGCTGATAATGGGCAACATCCAAACAAATCCCCCAAATGGTCTGCGTGCGTTCCACGGCGTGTTGGGTGATGACTGATCCCTTCACTGGGAAAGAGGCCACTGAACAAACCTTGGGGCAAAGCCTAGACAAGAAGGTTATGGGATTTAAAAAAAAAAGGAGACAGGATGCTGTGTTACGCTCCTGCTTAATCAAGTATTTAAACTGATTTTAAATTCATTTTTCCAAGTATATGCAGGTCCCTCTTTGGAATTAAGTACTTTCTTGGTGACTCAAACCCCAAATGGTTCAAACCGTTAACTACTCAATTTTGAATCAGTTTGCAAGCTGCAGTCTATGGACCTCATTGCGAGCTCCAAGTCCTCTGCAGTCTTTGTAAATGCTTGTGCTGTCTGATTCCCAGGGTTGCTTTTGTTGTTCAGGGATGACAGCCACCAGGGTAAATGTCACCAGAGTGCGTTCCATTGCCTTGTGCGGGCTTTGCCCCCTGTATTTGTTTTACAATTGTTATAACTCAAAACACGAACTATGAAGCTCCTCCTGACCCTGGAGTACTGAAATTACTGGTGTTACTTTTTCACTTCTGCTTTACCTTCATAGATGACAGTATCACAGACAAACCCAAGTATCAGAAAAAATGCAGTGAAATGCCCCTAACGACACAGTAATGGAGAAAAATAAGTATCTTGATGGTGTTGCCTTTTTTTTTTTTGTGTGTGTGTGTGTGGAGGAGTGCACTGTGGTACCCCTTTTCATTATTGCTAAAAGCTCATTGACTATGTGTGCCCAAGCACTTGCAATTGTAGGACAGCCCTATGCCCTGGAACTTGGGCAGACCTGAGGACCAGAAGTTTGGGGTTGGTGCAACTGCGCTCACCCAGGCTATGCAGCTTTGGCACTGGTTTATATCTGCCCACCGTAAACTGCGGGCAGAAATTACTGGTATAGCCTGCAAATATCGTGTAGTACCTTATGTCTGTCTCTCAGAGGTAGTCTTCCAGTAAACTTTGATGCAAATTACTGATCCCCAGAAAGCACGATGCTACAGAGTCACTATCTTTCAGGAGCTGTCAGCAAACTAAGCATGTGATGAAAGGATGCAGAAACTAAATGAAAATATTTGACATAGTGTATAGGCATGAGTTCTCTATTCCTGTGTCTGTAGTGGACAAATGCCTATATGTCAAGCTTCACGCACACACAGATGTCCACATCCTTTCAGCTATTTAATTCCAATAGAAAAAGATGGGTTGGTATGTCCACTGAAATTATGTATTTTATTGGTGTCTAATCATACTGGAAAATGTAAAGATGAAGTTGAAAAACTCTGACCTTTAGAGTCTCACAAAGCTGTTCAGTGTGTCCTAAAAGTTTTCAAATGGTGCACAAACCTTCTGAAGCCCAGCAAGAACTAAGTTCATCTAAAAATGTCAGGTTCACTACGGTAATCTTTTTCCTTTCTTCTAAGTTAACTTATAGAGGTAAATGAATCTGGTATTTAGTCAAAAAGATAATCCTCTGATTTATTTCCTTTGCGAACAAATGTGATGTCTGCATTTTGATATCCATGTTTTAATATTGAATTAATACTGAATTTAGTATCATCAAAACGCTGATATCTGATTTTAAACTAATACAGTGATACAATACTTCCATTTATATGAATATTTCATTTAATATCAGAGATTTGATATTAATGACACATTATTATTGCAAAGCTCTAGGATGTATATGATAGTCAATAAAATAAAAAAGGAAAAAAAGACTCTTAGGAAAATTTGAGTTGGGTCAGACATGCTTGTTAAGCTCAGGAGCCTTTGAGGGTTTTTTTGACCTTTGTAGAAACACCGTTTTCTAAAGCAAAGAAATTACTCCCAATACTCTTTATGGCAAGTGGTATGAAATTGTGCTGATGACCATGAACTTGTGTTGTGACCTGATGCAAGTCTGTGTTTTTAGATGTGCCAGAGCTTTGGATGGTCCCTTGGGCCATCCTCTGTCAGACTGATCATCCACCTCTCACTGCAGTGTAGAGTTAAATACTGAAGGACAGCTTGCTTTTGCTAAATCACTTTGGCAGGGATAGGCCCCAATACTTTGCTGAGTGTTTGTATCTGTGTTGGTGTAACACAGTCAACTACTGCCTTGCTCTATCCTTGCAATATTTTGTGTCTTTTGTTAGGAAAAGCACCTCATTTCCTACGACTTCAGAATGTGGAGGTTAATGTGGGACAGAATGCGACGTTCCAGTGTATTGCTGGGGGGAAGTGGTCACAGCATGACAAACTCTGGCTTCAGGTAAAATAATGTACTTTTTTTTGGGTAGTTGGGGTTTTTTTTGTATTTTTTATTTTGTGGTTTTTTTTGGGGGGGTAGTGGTGGTTTTTTGGCTTTTTTTTTTCCTGCCCCTTCCCCCCAAGTAAAATAAGTAGAGAGAGGAGGACTGATAGGGCAAAATCTTTTCATCAAGATCCTTCAAGAAGTGCCTTAAATTGTTTCTAGGTAAGAGTTTAAGGTGACAAAGGACAGACTCATAATACAGAGGAGGGGAAAAAATGGCCAGCAACAGCAAAATTTTGGCTTCAAACAAATGCCTGTGTACCTGTAAGCACTCAGTCATAAAGCAGAAGAGACAGAGCCAATGGAATAGTTCTTCTCTTCTGCTTGAGTATGCAATCTTCCTTCTCTCACTCCAGAAATGTCCTCAGCCCAGAGTCAGTGATTATATGTTAAGAAGGAAACCTACTCTGACATCTAAGATTTACTGCCTGGATGGTGAAAACAGGCAAAATCAGTTTGTACCTGCTGTGTTTCTTCCTCCCAGTCCCCCTTGGCTTCATTGATAGCACATCATTCCTTTTAGTCACTCACTAAAAGACCAAACATTCCCTTTCTTAATGTCTTTATTGTCACCCTACTGGCTGGTTTGAAAGACTGTGTTGTGCTATCAGGTGTGTATATTAACAACCTGAAGAACTCATTTTCAGTTCTAGAGTTAGAAATGGAATGTATATCAAACTGGAGAGGTGGAGTGCATGTTTCCCAGTGAAGGGCAAAGTTATTTGTTCTTCCCTTTGAAGTGCTCAGGCATGTGGAGTCCCAACATACCCATGCTCTACGTGCAGAGCTCTTCTAGAAGCTTTTAAAATAGTTGAGCTCTTAACTTCTTCTAAGCTTCTGTGCCATTAAACTCCTAACATCCCAAACAAGAGGATTCTCTTGCTCAGATGTACTATGCATATACATAGGGCCAACATAAACTTTCAGAACACTTAAGCCAGGTTTTATTCACAGCTTGGACTGATGTGACCCCATGTTTGTAACATCTGAGGCAGATGAGAATGGCCTTTGTCATGGTTGCTATGGCATTTGTAGTCAAATAACTAACAGATTTTTCTCAAACTTTTAAAATGACTTCAGACATTTTAATCTACTTTTAAAATAACAATTTCAAATCTAGTTTAAATAGAAGGGGAGGAATCAGTTTACCTAATCATAAAAATGAAAATTAATACTGGAAGAAAGGCTTGAGTTGGTGAGAAATGTAGTTGGCATTATGTAAAAATGACTTGAGAGACACTTCAACTGTACTCTCATCACAGCTGTTCTCCTAAAAAATTACATTTTATCTGAAATTTATTAACCTATGGTGTACTTTTAGCATCCACTGAGATATATTTTTGGCTTATTCTTTAGCTTTTTTGAGTTCTTGCAGTGAAATCTTTCCACAGTTATGACTAGATGTGTGTAAAAACACTTCTGACCTGAAGCAGTATGAACCTTTTCCTGTGAGAAGCAGGGGTTTGGGAGGAAATCGTTATTGTTGCTAGTGGAAACCTGTTTTCCATTCTCTAAAATTGAAACATTTAATGAAAATAGCCTTCGAAACACCCCCAAAACTGATTACTGGAAATTGGCAAAACAGCAGTGTGTTTTCCTTTGAAACTTCTAATAAACTAGACCAACTGAGCAAGTTCAGATGTTTGTGCTGTGGAGAACTTCTATTTCTAGCTAATTCTTCATCTGTCCCTTTCCCAGTTGGGAAAATGTATTCTGGCATTGGTAGAGAGGTTTATTGAGGAACATTGGACATAAAGGATGTCTGCTCATCCAACCAGTTTATTTAAATTGGCCCAGAATCAAAGTTTTACATCTGAAAATGCCAAATTTAGAAGATCTGTTCATTTGTAGCATTTTCCCAGGTGTACGATATCCATTCATTTGTAGCATTTTCATATCGTAGTCAGGCCTATCAATATATTGTGTACAGCCACATACTCTGAACTGTCACTCTCTAGCCTTTTCAATACATATAACACATCAAATGCCCAAATATGTTTCAAAAATTAAATAGACATGAAAGCTTAAATATATGTTAAGAGTATTTAAGCCCAAGTTCACACAACCTGGTAAATTTTTCAGGGGTAAGGCTAGCAATCTTCTCTTGAAAAATGGTGCTTGTATAAAATCTAACCTAGTGATGTGAAAGTCTGAACGATGTTCAGAAGCATGACAATGAATGAATTATATACGGATGCATAATCTGCGTGTCGTCTTAACTTATGTTATTCTTGTCTGCCTTTACAGCAGTGGAACGGAAGGGACACAGCATTGATGGTCACTCGAGTGGTCAACCATAGACGTTTTTCGGCTACCGTCAGTGTAGCTGATACCTCTCAACGCAGTATCAGCAAGTACCGATGCGTCATTCGCTCAGATGGTGGATCTGGAGTTTCGAATTATGCAGAATTAATAGTGAAAGGTAGGTTGCGCTAAAGCAGCGGGTTTATGCAAGATGAGTATTTCCTCCCAGATGGCATCTATGTATAAAAATTGACATCCTATTGGACCTTCTTCTTTCATTCATATTAAATTTAAGTAGGAAAAAAGGGTAACAGTGATATGAATTTCAATCACTTTCTTAAAACAAATATTGGAATTGAAACTTTGTCTGCATATAGCCCTCTTTGTAAGCTTTTGTAGTAATGTGTGGTAGCTATGGATACTTCTAATGCTGAACAGTTTGTCTGTCAGTCAGCTTCACCTGCCTGCCTTTACAGTATTTTACCAGGCATCAATAATCTTGTGATGGAGCATTGCATGTCAGAAGAGTCTGCTCAAGGCTGCTGGGAGTGAATGACGGGATTGATTCTGCTGACGTCCTGAAGTACACAGCAGAAACTTCAGTAGTTCTTGAAGGATGCTAGGGTTTTAGTGCTGTTATTTACAGCTGATTCAAGAGCTGATACTGTGCCTGACACATGCAAGATGTGTCTTAATCTTGCCTCCATGAGACATGCGTGCTATTTACTGTGCTGCTTTTATTTTTCTCTTTAACTTGCCCTGAGCTGCACCACAGGGATGCTCACTGCCTCTTAGGAGGAGAGATCAGAAAGTGACCAAGGTGCTCCTGAGACATTCTGTGTTTGGGGTGGGGGTAACGTCAAATGGGAGGAGCATGAATCTGCTCACTGAGTATAATTTTATTGATCAAAATGCTTCACTTTTCTGTGAAAATGGAGGGCTGCTGTAGAAATTAGATCACTTTTGTCTGCTGCAGTACTTTCTGCCAACTTACTCTGTCATTTGATGATCAGTATCCTGATGCCTTTATAATGCCTTAAATACAGAGCGCTGAGTGCTGCAGATATTCAAACTACACAGATCACAAAGATAATGCTCCTATTAGATGCCAAGTGCTTTTAATTCCCACTCAGTGATCTTGCATCTTGTTGAAATCCAGAGGAATTAATTCATGATTAAAATGGAATTGCATTGCCAGGAGTAACATATCTAGTATTGTATCATAGCTAAATAGAGGGAAGGCAACCTTCCAGAGCAACCAAATAGCAGAATATGCAAAGTTGAGTAGGTGCCTCATTGATAGAAGAAGGAAAAAAACAGAAGAATAAGTTATAAACATGAATCTTTGGATGTCCATCAGGAGAGACATTGATAGATTTCTTGCTGGATTACTCAGACAGACACCTAGCTAGAAGAAACTTTAGGAGAGTACTATTGTTATGGGAAGGTACACTCCTCTGCTCCTTGCTCCTGGTTAGTAAGCAGGTAAGGTTAAGTGGTTCATTTGAGGTTAGTTTGATGCAGCGCTGTGACACACTGGGATTGCATGGATGAGTGCTTCCAAGCAGTCTGACTAATTTTAGTATGGATAATAGCAAATCTGTAATGTGTGCACACAGGCTGAAATGAAAGCAAATTGGAATTGTTTAATTCTGAAGAGATGTTTATTGAATTGCAATAATGTACTTGGGTATACATTAAATTAGTCTGTAATTGAAGTTTTGCTCAATTGATAGTCCTGCCCCTAAACCCGCTAAATCCAAGCTAATACTTGGCTTCTCACATGCTTTCTCTTGAGCAGTTGAACATAAAATCATAGGGGATTTCTTCAAGAAAGGTTAAGGTTTAGAAGTGTATGTTTTTAATGTAAAGGATCTATTGGCTTCTCTGTGCATAAGATGTTTTACTGTAGTATTGAGAGAGGAGAGAGTAATTTACATTTCTCAATGCTGAAAGTTAATAATTGGTAGATACAGAAAGAGGGGGTTTGCTTTGAAATACATGTACTACTTCTACACCTTCCTTGTCTATGTGGACATCTTTACTAACAACAGTGTATTATTGTAAAGTAATTAATGGAAATCTTATACAAAAGATCATAACTTTACTAGTTTCAAATTATTACAGTATATTTAGTGGCAGGAGATACCTTTGTAGTACTGTGAAAATGCTTTTCTGTAGAGCTGTTTGCTGTCTATGCTAATACCTTTCTGTCTTCTGACTCTATTGCAAGGCTTGTATAAATGACAATACATTTATTCTTCTCTTTGTGCTCTAGAATCATAATAGTCAAGCCAGAGAAACCTATCATTTCCATCTGTACACTGTACCATCCTTTGGTACTCCAGTGGAAATAGCTCTTCTCTATTTCTTATCTCTTGCTGTTGCACATATAGTAATTTAATCCAATTTTGTACAGGGCAGTTTTCAAAAAACCCCGGAGATTCTATGTCTTGCTACTGATCGCAGACGAATGGAATGCTTCTTGTCTGTAATTTTTTTTAAGTATAAGCTGCGTGACAGTTACTCATATTCTGAACTAAATGTAGGTTTTGCTTGTGTAAAGATTGTTTAAAATACTGTGGAAATTGGCTGGAATCTTATCATTTAAGGTCTGTATTAATGGATAGTATCCTTCCAGGACAGCTGTTGCATTATGTAAGGTTGTGAATAACATTTTAAACTCTGTGTGTCTGTGTGTTTGTAGGTTTGTTTGCAATTGTTTTTTTTTCCTGATTCCTTTCAGATATTCTGGATGCCTAATTAATTACTCAACATGTGGCTGGGATCGATGGAGAGCTGATAAACAGGGAATATTACAGCATCTATAACCTATTTTTCATGAGCTAATTTTTCTGAGATTTTCACTCTCCAGGAAGTCCCTCAAAATTATTTTGATGCAAATTCTTTTAAGGCTCGTGGCAATTTCTTAGGGTCTGTTCTGCTACTACAGGGGTAGGAGTACTCAACAGAGCTGCTCTGCAGACCTCCAAGGGTATGTTCTAGTTCTCTTCAGTTTTGTCTTAGTTGATTTTTCAAAGCATTCAGTTAACTTGGATGAAAAACAGTCTGTCTTGTAACTGAGTGGCTTTCTGCCGTCCTTGTGGTATTTGGAACAGCTCGTCTTTTTATCAGTCACTCTTTTCTTGAGGTTTTTAGACGTGAGAAGCTCATGCCTTCAATGACACCAGAGGGGGAGAGGTGGTTTCTTTTTCAGAGTTGTTTACTATTTTTTCTCTAGGTCTTTTCTGGTATGACAGTTGTCACTATAATTGCACCGCCTGTTTATTAACTCACCAGGTACACAGTGGAAACCGCTTTACCGAGTCTTTTCTTCACAAGCAGACAGTGGAATTTAAAAAAAAAAAAACAACAAGACACGAAAACCCCACATACACCAACACCAAACAAAAAACTTAACACAAAAAACCACCCCTCTCAAGTTACCAAAGTTGAGACACTCAAGAGTCAAAAGCATGCTAAATAATTAGACATTTAAATATATCTATATATTTAAGCTTCTTCAGTATTAAATGTACTGTGCAAATTCCAATTATAAGGCAGACTTGTCAAGGAAAACCTCTACAGGTGTTTTGACTATCTCAGTATTTATTATTGGACCTGTGTCCAGAATAGTTTCAGTTAATTATTAAACAGCTGGAAGTACTATTAGAAGAAAGAGCTTTCTGGAGCTTAAAGTTAGTAAGAAATAAAAACATCTCTGTTCCTCAGCTGAGCCTGATCTTGGGCTGGAGTTGGCCCTAGAAATGTTTCATCAGGTCCTCCATAGGTTTCCTTGAATAAAACAAGTGCAGTGTAGGTATGAAAGTATATAATACGGTATTACACATGTGCTCTAGAGTAGAGCTTCTTCCTAGGATGAAAATATAATTGTCTTCAATATAATTGTTTAGAATGCTGACAAACTCCAAAGTCTTTCATGTCATATAAAGCAATTACTGAGAGGTGGTGGATATGAAAAAGATTCTTTAAATTTTTTGCTGTGTTTTTAAAATTTATTTTCATGCCTGATGCATGGATAATTCTATGCCCTGGGATATTCATGCTAAATGTACTCATTAAAACTAACATCCTTGCCATCATGGAGTAACATAACTACTGATTCTGTGGTGGTACTCAAGTCCCCTTATTTCAGTCAGGAGATTGGGGATGTTGATATGAAAAGTTGACACTGTACTACAACTACCCTCTTCTGCCATCAGGGTGGCTGGAAGACGGAGTCCATTCCCTGCCTTGGAACCATTTAGGAGATAAGCTCAGCTACAGTATATGTGCGGTTTAGATTTTACTGTTAAAAAAGTGTTTTTTCTAGTATGCATTAATAAGTTCAGATAGGAATTTTCATGCCTTCCAGCTACTTATCAGACTCATCCAGGTCGCAGAAATTGCTGGGTAGATTTGAATTCATCTGCCTGCGTAATACACGTTAATCAAAGTCCTCGAAGTTATCACCTTGTGAACAGGAGAAAGTCTCTTGCTGGTGCTACCAACAGTATCAGTAAAGCTGTGATAATGAGGGTTCCCCCCCAGGCTGCGTGCTATCTTTCTCTATTTTTTCTAGTTTACACAAATAGATTCAGTCTGCAGAATTCACATGTGCTGTACCATGAGAAGTTAAGTATGGATTTGGTAAAGCATGTAATGATGTTGCTCTTTTGAACACTCCCCCAGCACAGAATGGATTTTGTGTGTGCGATGCGAACCATTTATGAAGGTTATGTTGCTTTTGAAATTACTGAACAAGGGAGAATGGCTTCGTGATTGTAGGGTGTCTGAAAAAGCCACTTACATTCCTTTATTTCTTTGCATTCACAGTGGTGTAGGGAATGTAATACTTTCTTGGTGTTCCCATCTGGCTGGTAATTACTTGAACTTGTCATTGCTCTGTTTAATTGCCTGGTTCGGTATAGTCCAAGAGCAGTTGCTTTAACTCAGTTTTAATCATTAGGTGGGTGTGTGGCGAGAAAAGGGGTGGCAAAGAGATTACAAACACTCATTCACTCTCACCAAGAGCTTTAACTTTGCTTTATCTTCTTTCAGTCCAACTTTTTGTGAAGTGGATGGGGGAGATAGGAAGACAAAGCCATTGTTTCAATGAAATCAGCAATTAGTATGAACGATATATGTTCTTTCCAAATGAAACAGTTCCTTCTCCTTCTGTTTAACCTCCAAAATAGAACTGGGAAATTAAGCCATTTCCTTGAAAATTGATCAATGTATACTCCAGTTTTCAGAATTGCATTGAGTGCCGCACAGACTTGCAGTCATGTTCCAGCACGTGCATTTCTTGTTTACGTTGGTCAACAAGGTATAAATTAGAAAAAGTGTATCCAGGAAGAATACAAAACTACAGCTGGGGTACAAGGAAAGTTCGTAAACTAATGGTGTATTGACAATTTAATCTCTATTTTTCCCAACTTTTTATATTTCTTGAAAGATGATGTGTGTCATTTGTGGGTTTTTGTTTGCTTTGGGTTTTTTGCTTGTTTTTCTTTCTGGGGCAAATGTAAGTCCAAGAATTCTGGTTTTATTCTGACTGAAATTTCACTTGAGACTGGTAGAGAGGTAGGCATGAGATGAATTTGCTTGGACTTGTTTTTAATGTATAGATTTCTAAGTATAATGTTGTCAATGATGTATAAAGTTCTGGACTAAATACAAGGTATAAATGCAATAATAAATGGAGAAAGATTAAGTAACAATCTTTTTGAAGCAGAAAGGACTTGAGTAAATGTCCTTTAGTTTTCCAAGGGTGAAGAGTGTTATGGAAAGCTGTTCCTTCCTTGTTTGTGGAATTGTCTTCATCCTCCCTGCTGCATCTTGGGTGCCAGTCATTGCTGTGGTGGGGTGAGCAGACAGCTCATGTCAGCTGCAGTTCTGCTTGGGAAGTCTTGGGGGAAGGAGTCCTCACTGGTCTTAGAGAAACCTCTAATAGTAGTAGTGAGCGGGTACCTTCAAGGTTATTTTCTTCTCTCTCTCGAGACTGTAAGAAATAGCTTTTCCTTACACAAAGGTGTGATTAACTTTGTAAAAGATCTGGGGTTTTTGTTTAATTGCAGTTACTTGAACTGAGTAACTGCAAGATTCCCTGTGGGGAGAAGGGAGCTTTCTTGCTGCTGTGGTTTGTAACTGTCTTTTGTATTTTATCTGTGTCATGTTCCTTCTTACCTCCATTCAAAGGGAACAGAGGGAATCTCCAAAGAACAAAGATAACGAAAGGGAAGGCCTCACTGGGTGGTAGACCTTCTGCTTTCTCTAGACTCTTTCTGCTTTCCATGACTTTTCCGTGAATTGATCTTGTACGATAGACCTCTGTAGAAAGGGCGATAAGCCTTGTTCTCTCATCTGCAGTTCTGAGGTGCCTTTCCCATCAGACAATATAAAGGAGAAAATGGGCATCAAAGTCTAAATAAGCTGTCTTGTCAAAGCATCCTCAATCCTAAAATGTTAAAAATGCTTCAATAATTCATATTAAATTTTGGGCTTAAGATAAAAGATAGGATCCAAAAAGCAGTGGAAATAGAATGTTATTTATTGGCATGTATTCCAATAAACCATATTTACCTATTAACTTCCTATTTTAGAGAAAGCTCCCAACAAGCAGTGCAGCTGGAGGAAACAGGGATGCTGGTAAAACACAAATGAATGTGTTTCAGCCTACCTAGGGTTACACTTCTGTTTGAAATGTATGGACAAGGTATTCTCACATATTTCATGCTGCCTTACATCTTGCAGAAAGATAGCAGTAATGTGACTTTCTAGTATATTGCTGCTGGGGGTAAAAAATGTTAACTAGTGACTTGAGTTCTTGGGTTTTCAATGCTGGAGGCTTCCATTGTGCTGTAGTATCCATTTGTCAGTCTACAGAGTCTTGCAACTATCAGTTCTCATTTATTTATTTTTAAAAGGAAGGGAGGAGTAACAGTTACTTGGTCACTATTACTTCTCCTCATTGGCTTTCTAGCATGCTTGCCAAGTGGAGTCAAATTAACACCTTATTCCACTTTTTCTCCAACTTATGCTGCAGTCTGTAGTCAGGGTGTGTTCCTGCTAGATTATCCCTATGGTTTACGTCTTGTAGTTGGAACTCTCAGCCTTTTCAGTTTCTTGTTAAAATTATCAAGAAGGTTTAAGAGGACTGCATAGAAATTAATTCAGGACTGTTGATGCTCAGGAAAGAGCATGGAATGCTAAGGACATACTCTGAATGCTTTTGCTAACTGGAAACTTTCTTGCAGTGGATAGGTTGGTAATGCAGACCACCAGATGTATGCCATTGTAAAATGTGCCTGGCAGCTTTTCATTGTTCTTTGTTTCTTGTTAATGTACACATTTTCATGCAAGTTGATTGCTAACAATGCCCACGTGACATTACAATTCAAAATGATGCTTTTTTTGCTTATGCCTTACCTAAAGGATTTAGCAGAAAAGATGAGTCACATACATTGTTAACTGTCTTCTGCTCATCTTTCTTCTGCCTGTTTAATTGTAGGGGAGTTATTAATGGGCTTCTCCTGGAAAGTAGAATCTAAAGCTGTTAATTTACCCACCCTGTGGTTACAATCCTGCTAAATGCTTTTAATTCAAGAGAAGTCCCTTGAAGTATCATCTGTCACCATACTTGAATGTTGGTGAAGAGTCAGGTACGATTTAGGCATACTTGGACACTTGTGGGATATAATCGTTGGATATGAGCTGTTATCTCAGCAGGAAAGATATCCTTTTCACATCAAAATATTACTTCTGTTTCAGTGGAGAAAAAAAACAACAACAAACCAACCTAAGAAATTAGAGCTTTACTTATTATGAAATGCAGCCAAGGATGCATTGGATTTCTTAGAATGAAAGGACAATCGTTAATATGAGAGCTTTTAAGAATAAACCGGCAAAACTATGAGTATTTACATTACAGTGAGTCCTATAGATCCCATCTGTACATGAGAAGCAAATTAATTTCTAACGAAGGCAGTAGACTGTTTCTGTAGATGCAGAATGCCTCGGACCAATGTGATAATTGGAACTTTTAAAAATTTTGCAGCACTGGACACAGTGTAAATAAGCATAGTTTCTGATTTCTTTCAGAAGTGCAGTAGTTACTGCAGCTAACAGGCTTTCTGCAGAGGTAAGGTATTTGTTGTAGGACCACTGAACTAGGAAGTTCCAGGTCACCTGTGGAAGGGACAAGTTCTGTCCTGAGCAAGGTGCTAATGAATTCCCCGGCCATTTTTGCCTTGATTTAAGCTTTACTCTTTGTTGACAGCATACTGTGAATCTGCTTAGTGCATAGTGGGGTTTCTTAGGATGTGTGAAGTGTGTGCCCATTTTATTGTTTAAAAAAAAATAAATAAATCTGCAAAGTGAGAGATAGAACAGTTAAAAGCAGTATGTTAGTTCCCAGGGATCTGTGCTAAAGACCACCTTACCTTGATTTATTTTATTTCGCTTTATTCCCTTTATACATCTTGAACCACAGTTGATTGTGTTGAGGTCTAACCCTTTCTTAAACAATCTCTCTTCATGTGTGTAGTCAGCCTTCTTACAGACTTCCAGGCCTGTGTGTTACACCCTTTTACCACTGCATATGCTGCAACTGGTCTACTATATCGTCACTCGTTAAACTATTCTGCTGGGTTTGGAGGGTTGGCATTTACACACTGAAGCTCTAATCCTAAGGTACAGAAGGTTGCAAGTTTTGGAGGAAAGAATGATGGAGCTTTGTAAACACTGAATGGTTGAGTTCAGAGCTAAGGATATTAGCATTATGGCAGCTCCAGAATCTTTTTAACTTCAAAGCTGGGAGATGACAAAAATCTTTTGAAGTCTGTTAGTGGTGCTGAATGGAGGCTGTTCAGCGAGCTTGTATTAGGTATTCAGGTGAATGGGATTTTTTAAGTTTACATAGCATTTACCTTTGAGTGATGGAGCTGAACTGCTTTTCTTTCAAAGCCAGCATAACTGAACTCCAGGGAGAAGCTCGGTGTTGGTTATGTTTGCATTTGTCCTATCTGAATGAAGAGATTAAAGAGCACATTTCTATGTTAAGGAAAGAATGATCACTTTGAAGTTAGTTCCCCACTCAACTGTGAGATTATTTGAGGCAAGAAAATAGCCAAAATTGCAGTTCTGCATTGAGATTTTGCGGTCCTTCTCCATCTCTACCCAATTGAAGGATGCTTCATTTTTCTGAGCAAATAATTTCCCAGCGTCCATTCTAGCTGTAAGATGATGAAATACACTTCTCATAGAATCACCACCCTAAAATCTGTTGTGCTGTTTTTTAGCTTTGATCTGATATGTTAATCTTCTGCCATGTTAAATACCACCACTTGTTCCCCTCTTCTACTGGTGCTGGGACACTGGTTCAGATCACATCCTCACTGTTACCCCTGTCCTGCTGTGACTTCTAAAGAATGCTTTAGATCTAAAAGCAGAAACCTGCTGAGCAGCAGTTAAATAGGGTGATGATTACAGCAAGCCCTGCCACCATTTTAATCATTAGCGTATGAGTTTGAGAAGAAAAAAAACACAGTATGATGTTTCCTAGCTCTGTACCGACCACACGGCCTGCTGAACGGCTATGCTGTTACACCTTCAGGGTGGACCTGGTAAAACGCTGGCTTGGCTAATTCACAGACCTCTCCTAGAATTGCTGGTTTTTCTGACTTTCCTTTTATTATGAATAATTTCAACTGCAGCATTGTGCTCTGCTATGCTGCACAAATATGTAAACCTTTCTCTCTGAAGAAATTATTCCAGTCCTTTTTCTTCTTATTTTAACCAGGTTTCTCTCCAGTGCATCTCTTGCCTCTCTCTCTTTCTCAGCAGGAAACTTTCCATCAGTGCTTGTTTGTATGTGAGGAAGATGCAAATAGCTGCAAGACTTAGGCTATCTCTCTTTGGATCCTATAAATCAGCCTTTGCATATGCTTTACTGTCCTATTTATTAGCCTGCAGCTAATACTGAATTACATGACAGACTACAACTTACAAACTGTTTGTTCCCTCAGCAGGATACAGACACAAATGAAAATGGAAGAGGTTGGGATTGCTTACTTCCTTAATTTTCTCTTTCCTTCGTATTATGACAAATGCTTCTTTTGTCGCTGCTGCTGCTTAGGAGTTTTTGACTGACCCTTGTGAACGCTGCTGACCATAGAGTATTGGCTTTTAATCAGCAGTATGGTATTATTCAGTCTTCTGACCCAGGTTGCTCACTAAATAGTGATTTCTCAGTATTTTCCATGGTTTTGAGGTTGAAACTCTAACTAAAAGCATTTCTGTGCTTGCTCTTACATTGTTTTCTACCGTCTCCCTTCTACTTAACCATACCTCTGTTAAATACCTTTGGTCTCCTTGATGAGTCTTGAAAATCACTTACTTTTGTTTGCCTTGTGTCAAGAATTTGGTACTTTAGGGATGACCAAGAATTTTGGTACCCTGGTTTTGTTGCCTATTGGTTAGGCCATTCAGAGCATGCAGCAATTGCTTAGCTTGTGGAAAGCTTTATGATTATTGTTGTAGTCACAAACTGATATGGTCTTTAGAGCTGAAATCTTGTAGACAAGCATTTTGTATAAATTTCTATATATCTAACTATGAGAAGTCCTAAGTGTAATACTTTTTCAGTAATTTCTTTTTCAGGATTTGAAAATGGGGATGGTCACTTGATGCCAATATTCAATTATGTATTCAAAGCTCTGAGAGTGTGAGTCTTGGTTTTGTAAACTGCCTCTGACAATTGAGTGTTAGGTTTACTTTGTGTGAATTTTCTGCATGCCTCAGCCCCAGGTGTAGCAGTTCTATACTCATAAGGAAGTTTTATTGTTTTTCATGTATCTCATCTCACAGATGCAATGACAGAAAGAAAAAAAAAATCTAATTTGACCTTTTGCAATATGCAAGCCATGGAATTCACAAGTCATTCTTGCATCATGTGCAATACCACATGAATAATGCAGAAGAGTTTTCGAGAGATTGGTCATCATTAAAAATTTTTAAATTATAGAAAATTTCGTGGCCTTAGGTAAGCTCTTTAAATGTTTAATTATCTTCACTGCTTAACATCAATACTTTATTCCACTAAATACTTCCAGCATTTGCATCTAACAGTGAGATCTTAAGTCTTTCTGCTAAATATAATAAATCTTGAAGTGCTGAATGTTTTGTTGTTGTGTAGGAATTTTATTGACCATGATCTTGGCTTTGTTTAGTTCACTTATGTAAATGTCTTAAGTGTCTTTGCAAGGTCCCTTGTTCTGTTAAAGCACTGCGATTAGTTCTGGGGAAAGTATCTCAAACTGGACTTTCATGGATATTTTTGAAACATTCTCTTTTGTTTCAACAATGAATGCTTTTGCTTACCACATTTGTTCTCTCTCTTGCTGTGGAATGGAAAACTTTCAAGCACATGGATTTCTATTATTTTTTTTTCCCAATTCTAACACAAGCCTCTTCAGCAGTGACAAAGAAAGGAACTATAAACATGTACTGCACGCTTAAGAAAAAGCATGTTTTCCACACAGAATGTTTCAGATGGTTTCATGTGCCAGGAGATGGTCATTGCCTATGTGATGAACTTCTGGACTCAATACAGTAACAAATAATAAATGTATTAATAAGAAAGTGTACTGCATGCTTCAAGGAATGCCTAATGGAGACCTGATGGAAGTTGTTGATTTTCAATTCAGGTGTGGCAAAACTTAACATTTATTTTTTTTTTTATCAGACAGCCAAGGATAAACTAGTGTTCCCTGGTATGTTGGATTTGAGATAGTCTGAGGGAATATGGGGGCTCTTGCACACCTACTGTCCTTGGCCTTCGGATCAGTGCATGAGTGCCTTGGGAATCGTGTGCTGTTTTATCGACGTTAAACTGGCTAGCGAAAATGTGAGCAAAAGGATAAATTAAGTGATATTGCCTGTGACCTTCTTGCTCTGATAGCTGTAAACTCCGTCACGGTCATCTTTATTTCTCAGCTTCATAACATGTGCTATGGAGATCAGCACCTCATGTAGGAGGTAGATATTCCAGATTTTTAGTAGGATTTTAGCAAAAGCTTTTCAGAATTCCTTGTGTTTCTGTCTGTATATATGTGCTTTAATCCTGATAGTAATAAAGCACAGAAAGTATTTTATGAGGATTGGCAACTAGTCTGTCATAAGCAACTAGGTGAACTGGGAGTCTGGCCATAATGGAAAATGAAATGCATATGCTTCTGGAATAAATGAGACTCAGGTCTTGTTTTGTGCTGGCTCGCCCACCCATTTCCTTTTTTGCATGAGTATTGCGTGGTAGTTTGTTTTCCCCAATTTCTGGCAGGCTCTGGAATGCTTTTTGTGGAAGTACCAAGACCTATCACCCATCATTACAGATATCACAGTGAACAGCACACCATGCAGCATATTGGAATATCTAGCATTTATTACTGCCTCAAAATGCATTTTGTGAGAAAGGAGAACGACTTGATCTCTGTGTAATACTTTGGAGTGTCTCATAGGGAACAACCTAAATCAAGAAGTGTGTTCCAAGGCTGAGCTTTAAACTGAAAATGAGCAGATATACAGCCCAGGAGAGATGAAAGATGGAAGGAGTGTTGTTATCTGCAGGATATTCTGAAACTCTATCATAAAAATCTGAAATAAAAGGTAGATATTGAACAGTGAAGAAAGATTCACCTAGTTTTCATAGGACTTAACAGGTTAGCAGACCCTTCTGGTGTGTCTGCCTATTCCATTTATGACATTAGATTACCAGGAGTGGTGATAATACTGTTTGTTGCACTTAATATGGGAGGTGAGGTGGGATATTTGGCAGAAATCCTGAAGTTTGCTTCAGCCAACGTTTGGGGTTATTTTAGGTGGGAAGGGAAAGGGAATGTTGCCAGCCAGAGTAATACCTTCCTGGTTATCAGACATTGTAAGGAGATCTGTGTTGACTGAATGGTCAGACTAATGGAGTAAAGGTTCTATGATAAACTATGCTAAAGTTGTATGATAAACTAAGTTAAGGCACACAGAAAATAAGGAGGTGATTGGTGACAGCCAACATGAGTTCACGAAAGACAAATCATGCCTGACAAATCTGGTGGCCTTCTATGATAGGGGTACAGCGTTGGCGGATAAAGGAAGAGTGACTGATGTCATCTACCTGGCCTTGTGTAAAGCATTTGATGCTGTCCTGCACAATATTCTTGTCTCTAAACTGGACAGACATGGATTTGATGGATGGACCGCTCGGTGGATAAGGAATTGGCTGGATGGTCACACTCAAAGAGTTGCTGTCAACAGCTCAATGTCCAAGTGAAGTTGAGTGGTGTTCCTCAGGGGCTGGTACTGGGACCAGCACTGTTTAACATCTTCATCGGCCACATGGACAGTGGGATTGAGTGTACTCTCAGCAAGTTTGCTGACAACACCAAGCTGTGTGGTGCGGTTGAAACGCTGGAGGGAAGGGATGCCATCCATAGGTGTCACCAAAATCTGGGAATAAACCTTGTAACACCAATGTAGTGTTAAAAGGCAGGCATTCTTGACTGCAGCGCTGGATGCACGGGGGATAGCTCCACCCAACGTGCATGCCAGGTGATCACCAACACACACACACAGGTTATGTAGGATCAAAATATTCATCGTTTTTCTCAGAAAAGGCAGTCCCATGATAATGATTTCTTGGAATTCATTTACATATTCTCCTCCCCGTCACACATGCTCAGTGATTTGAGTCAGTGGTCCTCAAGGGGTCTCTGGTGGTCGCTCACCTATGTCCGCAGGATGACCCTCTTCTTGTGGGCATGTGCAGTATCCTTCTTGTGCACGCACCTGTCCATAATGACCTACTTCATAAGACTAATGTCTCCAAACCTATTGTTTGGCTGGGTAGGGGCTGTAGATGGAACTAGATGTAGATGTAGATGGAAGCAGCATTGTACCTTGCCGTGGTTAGTTAGTTCCATTACTTATTACCTTGGTTACAAAACTGATTCTATAGCTTTTGATTCACAGCCTCTATCCTATGGTTACATAGGGACCTTGGCAGGCTTGAGAGGTGGCTCTGTGTGAACCTCATGAAGTTCAACAAGACCAAGTGCAAGGGTCCTGCACATGGGTCGGGATGATCCCAAGCACAACTACAGGCTGGGCGGAGAATGGATTGAGAGCAGCCCTGAGGAGAAGGACTTGGGGATGTTGGTGGATGAGAAGCTCAACCTGAGCCGGCAATGTGTGCTTGCAGCCCAGAAAGCCAACGGTGTCCTGGGCTGCATCAAAACCAGTGTGACCAGCAAGTCAAGGGAGGGGATTCTGCCCCTCTACCCTCCCAGCTCTGGAGTCCCCAGAAGAAGGAGGACATGTAGCTGTTGGAGCGAGTCCAGGGGAGGCCATAAAGATGGCTGGAGCACCTTTGCTATGGAGACAGGCTGAGAGAGTTGGGGTTGTTCAGCCTGGAGAAGAGAAGGCTCCGGGGAGACCTTAGAGCCCCTTCCAGTCCCTGAAGGGGCTCCAGGAAAGCTGGAGAGGGACTAAGTACAAGGGCAGGGAGGGAGAGGACAAGGGGAATGGCCTTATGCTGAAGGAGGGGAGACTGAGATCAGATATCAGGAAGAAATTCTTCCCTGTGAGGGTGCTGAGGCCCTGGCACAGGGTGCCCAGAGCAGCTGTGGCTGCCCTGGCTCCCTGGCAGTGTTGAAGGCCAGGTTGGATGGGGCTTTGAGCAACCTGGGCTGGTGGAGGGTGTTCCTGCCCGTGGCAGGGGATTGGAACTAGATCAGCTTTAAGATCCCTTCCAACCCAAACCAGTCTGGGATTCTATAACGTTCACCTGTCCAAACCAATACAAGGGTTTGACTGGAGAACAAACATGTAGGAAAATGTTAATTTTAAGGTTCACAGTAAGCTCAAAGGGCTTCTATTGTTAGCTACTTAGGGTAACTCAGTGATGTGTGAGATAGGTAGAATGCGGCCTTGGGTTAGTCTTGGAAAACTTTGGCTTTATATGAACACTTAAGATGCTGCTTGCTCAATATAACAGTTAATGGCTAGATTTTTTTACATCTGAAACTTATGGGTGCTTAATGAAGGTTCTGTTTTTCTCCAATAAGGTTTGTTTTTTTCCTACTCCAATCTCAGTACATTGCCAGTCTTGGAAGGTTTTTTTCTTTCAACTTGACTTGAAAATTTCCGATAAGTAGACCTACAACCTCACCTTAAACATGAGGCTTTTTTTCTGGCTTAGAATGCTACTGGCTGTTAGTTGAGATAGAATCTCCTGAGTGGTTACAGCTAGAAGATAGTCAAATGGAGCGAAACTGGTGGGGGGGGGGGGGGG
>VXBL01007362.1:369791-456763 GCA_013400195.1 Aramus guarauna
GGGGGGTGTGATTGGTAAGAACTGAACAGATGTATTTACTTGAAAAATACAACTTAGTGCTCACTATCCAAGCTGGCTTGCCTAGTGAATGGCTTGAATTTTCTGTGGAAACAGCATATGAATTGGCCATATGCACAACATGGAATGTCTGTGACCTCTAAAGGTGTGCAAAACACTCCAAATTATTTTTATACGATGTACTCGTATGATTGCTTAACACTATACAGTCTAAGCAACCTCAGTACCATCTTTATTCAGTGACAGCTAAACTTTCTTTAGGAGCCTGCACCTTCCTCCTGGTTTTTTGGGGGTGAGGGTTGTTCCTGAGTTTTGGAGAGGATTGTATCTCCGCTGGAAAAGTGCTGCAGCGGTAATGAATGGTAGTGACGGATCAGATTTTTCTGAGATGTCAGGAGGAAAAGCTAGTGTAGAGGCAAGGACATCAGCAGTGGCCTAGCTACTTTCCTGAGAAGGGGCTTCTGCAGTGATGCTGCCAGGAGCTCCGGGAAAGCAAATTCTCCTACTCAAAGCAGGAGCTGAAGATCACATGAGAGCATGAAGAAATACTCTTCTAAAGTTTAATACTGTGCAGTTGGTGAGGTACTCTAGATGAAAATTATTTCAAGTGGCTTGTGTACACTAAATTAGTAACCACAGTATTTACTGCGTTCATTGGTATGTGCTGTATTGCCTGCTTGAAAAAAAAAAAAGGGAGGTTTCTCTCCTAGGTAAAACCTTTGTACATCTTTGTGTCAGTTCTTATATTTTTATATGTACCTTTTACTTTTCTTTCTCATTAGCTGCTCTCTAGAGCAGCAATTCAAGTGACAGGCCATAATGTTATCCACTCATCGACATGTCTGTCCACATCAAAATGTTTTGCTGCAGGTGAGGTGATAATTTTCCTTACATCAATCAAATTTTTGTCAGTAAGTTCAGACAAATGGTCCTCTGGTTTCTGCAACATATATTTATCCTGTTTCCAATTTGAACAAAGAAAAATACAGTAGGCAATTCTTGTAGAAGTGAATGGAGAAAATAACTAATAATTGGCCAGTAAGACATTTGAGTTGCTAGGGTTACTCCAAAATAGTAGAGGTTTATTTACAATTGCAGCAGTGCAGTTACTTGTATGGGGACTGCACTGTTGATACCCATTGCTTTCTAAGTGTTTTTGTAAAAAGCAAAAGAGGAAAGTCAGTTTATTTTAAAACAAGTAATGAGAATATTGTATGCCAAATATTGCTTTAATTTTTGTTCATTGAACCAGAATTGGTTGGGCCTGGCTAAGCAGAGTTTGGTGTCAGACACGTACAAGTTGCAGTCTCTAATGTGTTTTTTTCTCTTACCATTTGTGTCTGTTGAACCAACTAGTTTTGCAGGCAGTCGTATCACAAATAGAGAGGAAAAAGAAGTTCAGTTTGTAACAAGATATGTGAGATACTGTGTTTATATCCGTGGGGAGAAATGAGTCAACTTTTATGATCAAAATATGATTCAGAAGTGCTTTGCAACAACATGTATTTGAGTAACAAAAAAAAATTGAAACAAAACCCAAAACTATGTTAGTACAAAGCATGAAAGAATCTAACTTGCAGCACAACTGTTGTTTACCTCCATGTGTTCTTCTTGTCCCATTGACCATTGCAGAATCCATCATGAATTGTTCATCTTAGAAGTTCCTTTTAGGCGAAAAGTCATCTATACCTGCCAAATGTGGGCTATGTGGTATGCAGGCTGGCCAGTGGAGCTATATGCTTGTAAAGGACCAGAACACTTAGTTCTTCTATTCTGCTGTTTTCTCCCCAGGTATTACCTAGTGGTTGTTCAAAAAAAGGCATGTAATACTTAGAGATCTAGATAGTTTTTCATTGGTTTGTTTTTAACTGTATTTTTTCGATACTTAGCATTCCCTGTCTGGCCTGGCTAGTAGCTCTGATTACAGATTACTCTGATTACTCAAAAATTGCTTCAGTGTCACAGTAGTATATGCACTGTGCATCAGGAACCTCCTGTGCTGTAAGGCTCCTTAAAGGAAAAATTCATTCTACATGCACAGTAAAAAATCAAATTGGGTATTTGCTAGACCTTTGTAAATAGATGGAGACAGGAGACAAACTACAAATCAGTAATTCTGGTGGTGTTTGTAATTCTTGGAAGCTTTTGAACAGACATTTGGTTGTTGGTTGACCATACATGGCATCCGATCTGCCAAAGATGTGTACCTGAACTTGAGCAGACCAGATCTTCCTGCCGAGAACTTCAAAGGCACTTGCTTTTCTCAATTAACTTTATAAGCGACTGAGGCACTTACTCTCTGAGGCCATTTCATTAGACCAGCAAAATGAATGCTCAAAATAGCTGTAGTAGATATCACTTAATATGCATATTACTATTTCTGAAGTGGCTGTAGCTGTATTCCACAGTAAGCTTAAAATAGCCTATGTAGTTAGGACAGTGGATGTAGTCATCCAGGAGCACAAGCACAGGTACAGGTCTTGCTATGCACTGAGACACCTGCGTGAAAGCAAGCATTTACTCTGCTGCAAAACTAAGCCTGTATTTGTTAACATTCATGAAAAACTGAACCCAGGGGACTTAACGTGATATCTGACTAAATGACTGTGCTTGGGGCCCTGAGGCTAATGGCATAAAATGTGGCAGTGCATTAGGATCACTTACCTGAAATAATACCTCAAACAATTTATATGTTAAATGAGTTGTCACATATCTTGGTAGGGTCTGCAGCCTGCTTTTCATTATAGATGTTATTATATTCCTGTTTGGAACCGTCACTTGGAGAGAAAAAAAAAAGAAGTATTCACTAAAACCCCGCTGGGTTCAATTTTCAGGAAAATTAACAAATGCAAACTTAATTAGAGTAATAAAATTGTGAAGAATGGGGCGTGGTTAATATTGCGTGAAATACATATCCAAGAAGAAAAGGAAAGCAAAATTTTGTAGGGATGCGCATTTGTATCCTTAAGTCCTACCAAGTGTTCTGTTTGAATCTGTGCATGTTGCTCTGTGATCCTGGAAGTTAATCCAGTGTAGCAGGTATACATGTTGGCTTTTAGTTTGAACACACTGCTCAGTCGCCTCCCCTCCATGATAGAAAGAAAATTCCCTTTTTCATTTAGTAATATGTGGTTCATTTGCACTGAGGGTTATTTTGGGATGAAAATATGGATGTCAGAGGACTTCATCAGAGCTTCTCAAACTTAGTTGGCAGTGATCAACTTCCACCATCCCCAGCCCTGTGCAGGGCTAATACACCTTTAAATCCGCTCCTCCTTGCGTTCTTTTGCACATCTATCGGAACCAGAGCTTTTCATGTTACTTCTCCTACTGTATCCCTCCTGTCTTGCCCAGTCCTTCCTGGTTCACTCTGCTTTGGTCCTATTCCTATATCCTGACCAGGAAACAGGTCTCTAATGTGCATTCTGAAATAAATGGTCGAGACTTGGAGCTGGGAGTCCTTGGTGCCCTTAGGAAGGAATTACTCTATTTGGATCCTCGTGTAGCCACACAATGAACTGTATGAAGGAAAAATATGTTCCTCTTCTGTCCCCAGCCACAACTCTTGCAAAAGCAAGCCATTATATTTTTTTGCTTGAATCAGATCTGTCACACAGTTTCTGTGGAGTGGGAGAGCTAAAAGGAGATGTTTTTTAGATGAACATTGCTGCTTGTTGAAGTCACCGTATCATCACAGCACAGGCCAATACTACTGAGCTGCAAGAAAGTTTGAGTTCTCCAGTTTTTCCAAGCGAAAGGCGGGCAGACCATTAGTAGAGTACCTGGGATATCTTAAGTTCACATCAGTTATACCCAATTAGTATTTTACTTATCAATTGAAAAAGGCATTTCAACTGTAATTAGTCAACAAAAGCCTTTCCTGTTCTTTAAAGACCGCCTTAGGGAGTGCTGGTTTTACACAGGTTAAAGCTAGTTCATTTTTAATATGGTCAGTTTGAATGTTGTAACAAGGTTTATTTTAGTGCAAGAGACTTTACTGTTGAACAGTTAAAAAGAAAGAAACTTCGTGAAAACAGCTTTTCCTTTGTGGAATTTTGGAGGAAAAGAAACTACAACAAATACCGCTGCCATCTGTTTCTTATAGGAAATTTTGGGCTGTGAATGTCCTTGCAAAAGCTGAAAAGCCTGTATGGATTTTTTTAGTAGTTAAAAAAATGAGTAATTTTAGAATTTTTGTTTAATTTTTCATTGATTTGATTGCATTGAACCAGATGTTGTTTTTTTTCCTGAAGAGTCTGCACCAAATCAGTGCGTGTGTCTGTGATAAATGCTTTGAGAAAACAAGTGGCTAGCAAATTTTGAGAGCATGATCTAGAGATTTCAAGATGCAGTGTCTCACACATTTCTTAACACTTAAGTATGGAAATAACTGCAAACCTACTATGCTACCTATGATGAATGAGCTTATTTGTCCAAACAGACTTTCTATGTATCATGCACATTTTTTGCATCTGTCCACTACTTTCCCTTGATATCACTGTGAAAGTAAAACAACTTTGATTCCAGAAAGTTTCTTACTGAGGTAGTGTTTGTCACTGTTATGTCCCGCATGAATGGCACAAAAGCTGTGAATCGATTCGAACAAATAAAACTTCTGCATTGGCTGGAAACTGCAGATACAATCATGAATGCTTTTACGTATCTGGAAATAATGTTCCTCTAAAAGCTTTGCTAATTTTATTTTAAATAGGGAACATAAATATCTGAGTCATTCTCTCATACGTCTGCTGTTCTTCTATAGAAAATGCCTTCGCTTCAGAATTCAAGGCATCTAACAAAACTTATTCACATGGCACTTGTCTTTTTATTAACTAAATAAGGATTTCTGAATAAGTACCATTAAACAAATTAGTATAGAGCATAAACATCTATTGTGTTATTCCTGATAAAGATATACCCTCTATTTCTACTCTTTGATTCAACCCTTTCTTTTACTGACAAATGTCTTCTGAGGAGTCTGTGGTAGCAGATCTGCTTGACCTCTCTAATCTTCTGTACCAAACTGACACATAGCACTTCGTTGGGAAAGGATTTTAGTTCTTATTCTGTGTAGTGGATTCAATAAATGTCACTGAGTTTCTGAGTACCTTCCAGGAATTTTCTCTGACTGAACCTTAAGTATTCTGCATCTCTCTCAAGAACTGCACAGTTGGTAGATTTGGACTTGAATTCTCCCAGTTGGAGCCTCCCCGAAAGCCAGCAAGTGTTCTGCATTGTTCCCTCTACACTTCGTCTGATCTGGCTCCTTGATCTCATTCCCTTTGTTTCTTGTCACCGGTTGTCTCCCAAAGTCTGTTGCTGTCTTTCTTGAACTTCTTCCCCTTTGATAATGTGAAACACTTGCTTGTGGGTGGTCCTGAGTTCCCAGTGGTTTTACAGTAGATGAGGCTTATTAAACAATTAATAAACAAAGAAAGCTAGTTGGCTTGGATTATGGTAGTAGTGGTTTGCTCATCCTCTGAATTTCGTTGCTGGGGATAGTAACAGGCTGGCAGCATCTGTAGACCCTGCGGAAGCCTGTGGCTGTGTTCCTAAGCCTGCTCTCTGAGCTAGGTTGTACCTTGGCCCTGATTTCTCATCTTCCACCTGCTAAGATGAAAGACCCTACTGCTGTCCATTCAGCAAGATTGCCTGTACTTTGGTCCCTATGGTTGTGCTTAATGTCATCAACCTGTCTGGCTGTGTGTTGCTGGTCATGCCGTCATATTAATTCAAATTTGGGGTCTGATTAGTTTGTAGATATATACAGAAAGCCATCTTTTTATGATTAAAGCTATATACATATTATTTAATGTGTATGAAATAATGAAATTTTGGGTACCCTCTTGCTGTTATGTAATTTTACCTAAGCACAGTTGTCTGGGTGTGTTTCATAAGGAAAGCACTGGGGTACAGAGAGGTATTTGAGAGGTGGGCCGATGTGAACCTCATGAAGTTCAACAAGGCCAAGTGCAAGGGTCCTGCACATGGGTCGGGACAATCCCAATCACAAGTACAGGCTGGGCAGAGAATGGATTGAGAGCAGCCCTGAGGAGAAGGACTTGGGGGTGTTGGTGAATGAGAAGCTCAACCTGAGCCGGCAATGTGTGCTTGCAGCCCAGAAAGCCAACAGTGTCCTGGGCTGCATCAAAACCAGTGTGACCAGCAAGTCAAGGGAGGGGATTCTGCCCCTCTACTCTGCTCTCATGAGACCCCACCTGCAGTACTGCATCCAGCTCTGGGGTCCCCAGGACAAGAAGGACATGGAGCTGTTGGAGTGAGTCCAGAGGAGGTCCATGAAGATGGCCAGAGGGCTGGAGCACCTCTGCTATGGAGACAGGCTGAGAGAGTTGAGGTTGTTCAGCCTGGAGAAGAGAAGGCTCCAGGGAGATCTTAGAGCAGCTTCCAGTCCCTGAAGAGGCCTACAGGAAAACTGGAGAGGGACTATTTACAAGGGCAGGGAGTGAGAGGACAAGGGGAATGGCCTTAAGGTGAAGGAGGGGAGACTGAGATCAGATATCAGGAAGAAATTCTTCCCTGTGAGGGTGCTGAGGCCCTGGCACAGGGTGCCCAGAGAAGCTGTGGCTGCCCCTGGCTCCCTGGCAGCGTTCAAGGCCAGGTTGGATGGGGCTTTGGGCAACCTGGGCTAGTGGAGGGTGTCCCTGTCCATGGCAGGGGGTTGGAACTAGATGGGCTTTAAGGTGCCTTCCAACCCAAACCAGTCTGTGATTCTATGGAAGTTTTCCCCTCTTATCCTAGGGGCAGGGCAATTAGTGCATCTCTGCTGGCCACTGACTTTGAATTATGTGTGGTTATAGTGCCTTTATTCACAAACTGTCAGTATTACTCTCTAATCTATCTAGTTCACAGGCAAATAATGTATGCCATCTTTCAGGATTGCATTGTAGAATGGAAATAAAAGAAAAAAGATTTAGTAAAAAAGTTATGCCTAAACAGTAGCCGTATTCTTCAGGGAGAAAATAAAATACCTGCTGACAGCTCTTACCTTAATGATGTTCTTGCTTCTGTCAAAACATCAGACGCCCTATCATTTCCATTGGCATTTGCAAGACTCTTTAAAGAGATGCATAGGGAAGCAGAGTGTTTTGATGGGTGCTGTTTTTAGTTGGAATCCTTTTCCGTAGCCACTGTTTTACTTGAAAAGGATCTTTTCTCCATCTGTCCCCTCTCAGATTGATTAGAGAAGGGTTTAGGAACAAGAGGAAGTGAAGATATAAAATCTACCCAAGTCACTAGTTTCTCTCTTGTAAGTAAATTAACCTGTGGGAGCTGCTGCTACACAATATCACTGTATTAATAACAAAAAGAGATATTTGTAACCTGGACAAGCTGACAATGGGCAGGTGGGATACTCTGCTAATCCCAGCCGCTCCTGTGTCCGTGTTTACAATATACTGAAACTCCTCCTTTGCAGAGGTGTAAGGTGGAGTGGAGGAGGTAGCAATGACCACTTGGAGATAAATACAGTTTTTCAGCATTCAAGATCAAGCCTAGCCTCCTCCCTGCAAGTTCTGGTGATCTGTGCAGGTACTATTACCCCCTTCCCAGGTGCATGTATCTGTGCGGTACGGAACAGCACTGTGCATTGCAATGCGGATGCCAGCACTCAGCCCAGTGGTACTTCTGATGTGTTGGAAAGCTTGCATGAGGGTGAGCTGCAATCCATGCTGTAAAATGAGTTGGTTCTTCTCAAATAATGCAAAATCTACGTCTATCTAATTAATGTAGGAGAAGAGTTGGGGGTGATGCAATTGGGATAGGGGCACTGAACCCAAGTGTTTGCCTGAGCTGTCATTGAAAGTGAAGGAGGCTCACTGCCTATGGGGAAGGAAAGCTTAAGAGAGCCAATAAATAGGAAGCTTGGGATCCTAAATTAATTCAAACTCACACAGCCAGCCCATGAATTCAGTGGTCTTTGAGTTTGATGGTTGGCTCTCAAGGATTTGTTAGCTTTTCTCTTTAAAACTCAAAGTATGCTTGAAAGTCTTATCCTTAAGGCAGAGCTCTAAGTCCTGCACTTACAGAGGAGGTAAAAACCGTGAAGAGTGCCATCACAGAGGGGACGGAGGCCCATGTGCTGCCTCACTGGAGCAGGGACGCTGCTGGGGAAAGAGAGTGGCAGGAGGAGACCAGTAAGCCCAGAGCATCAGGAAGAGCAGTTACACACCGATCTCCTGCGCTGCCTGTCTCCTCTCTGGAGTGGCTGAGAGGGACTGAGCATAACCTGGGGTGAAAACCAGGGAAGTTGACCCTGGGAGGGTGGTGAGAGAAGTTTCTGGCTTAAACTGAACAAGGGGAAAGGAAAGGGATTTACTTAACGATTTATGCAATTGTGTGTGTGCTCCTCCTCTAACTCAACATTCCAAATTAGAAGTTTGCATTAACTGCTAACAGTTTAAGGAAAAAAATCCCAAGTTGAGACTGTTAGACCTCCCATGATAGCAATATATCTCTTTGGCTTCCCTTGATTTTTATTTATTTTTATTATTATTATTTTTAATCTCTATCACTGGCCTTGATTCTGCCTGAGGAGAGTATTTTGCACATAGGAGATTTGTCTGTTCTGGCGTGGGGTCTTCCAGAGGCTGCAGTGTGGATATCTGCTCCACTGGGATCCTCTGTGGGCTACAGGTGGACAATGTGCTTCACCATGGTCTTCTCCATGGGCTGCAGGGGAATCCCTGCTCTGACACCTGGAGTATCTCCTCTCCCTCCTTCTTCACTGATCTTGGTACCTGCAGGTGTTTCTCTCGCACAGTTTTCAGACTCCTCTCACACACAGTTGCTGCACAGTGGTTTTTACCCTTTCTTAAATATGTTATCACAGAGGCATCACCAGTGTTGTTGATGGGCTCAGCTTTGGGCAGTGGTGGGTTTGTCTCAGAGCTGGCTGACACTGGCTCTGTCTGACATGGGGCCAGCTCATGGTCTTTCCTCACCAAAGCCATTCCTGCGTGGCACACCCACCCACCCCACCCCCACTTCCAAAACCTTCCACGTTAAACCAAATATAACTAGATGTGGGGCAGCCACGAATCATCTAGTTAAGACAGCATCCAATGTTTTTGCAGCATAACAATTGCTTGTGGCTTGCTTGTTTTGGTGTATAAATTGTTCCAGTGAGTTCAGAGAAGGTTTCCTCCCTTCTTCCATAGAAGTATCATCCAAACAGGAGGTGTGATTATATCTGTCTTTCAGAGTGCCAACTACTAGGCAGTACTGGAGCAGGACATCACACTTGATACGTTGCTGATCTGTGGTAGCCGGACACTTACACCTTGTGCCTGCTGCTGATGGAACAGATGGCAGACTCAAATACAGAGTATATGAAGTAGTAACAAGTTTTACTTCATATATTCTTTGTCAAAAACAAACACCCTAGGACACCGATCTCTTTGTCCATGTCCACTTACAAGGCAGAGAGAGGATGAAACTATAGAGAAATAGGCATCATGGACCCTAAGCAGTGAAAATGAGAAAGCGATTCCCCGTCCAATTACCCTTTATCCACACAGTTGTTGTTTGCAATCACTCTGGCTGGCAGGGAGATGTGGACAGGATAAGAATGAATCTGTTGCAAATAGACAGCATTTTCCCTTTTGTAAGGCATGTTTAGCAGTAAGTTGCTTCTCCCAGAGTTGAATGAGCTTGTTCTTGCAGTTTATTTGCATGCCTCCTCAAGTATTCTGGTATTTATTTATTCTCTTGCTCTCCCTTACCATTCTCATGACAGAATTCAGGAACCGGAAATACTTAAAATGTGTTCACATTTCATGGAAAGACCAAGCTCTTAATGTGAAATGCTCTGCTGCTCTGTTCATGGGCCAGTTTTCTGCATTGCAGGGTCTGTCCAGGGCTGTGGTGAACAAATAGTTTGTGACGCCCTCACAGGTGAAATGGGATACAGTACAAGACGTATGACTCTGATTCGCTGCAAGTTTGCACTGAGATTACTGCTTTATGAAAAGAGGTTTTCTCCTTAAACTGTTTCCTACTTTCTTTGTGTATCTTACTTTCTTGACCAGATGGAGTAGAATTCAAATACCGGCAGCCCTACCTTCATTCTAAGGGAGCTTTTAAAGGAAATAACAGATCATAGGAAATAATATTCTTCCTTTCTCATCTCTGCTCTTCAGAACAGATTTAGATTGCCTCATTACAAATCCTATTTTCTTTACTCTGAGAGCTTCCTTACAAGCTTTGTTTTCCATTTTATACCTCCACAGTGTGGAAGTTACCCTTCTACTTTCTGGACTTCTGTATATTTTTAACAAGAAAAGTTAATAGGGCTGATATTTTAGGATGCACAGACTTAAGAAATACATTCGGGAGGCTACTTTAAATGTAGGAGCTTGTTTAAAACAAGCCTTTCTAATGCTTTTCCCTTCTCATTGTTGTCATGGAGTAATTTTCAACAGCTACCCCTTTACTGCAGATTCTGCCAGATTTTGCAACACATCTTAAAGTCTAAAGGTCTTGATCCCTCAGGCCAGTGCCTGTGAAAATATTTATATAAAAAAAGTGTTGTTATGACCACAACTCCAACAGCAGAACCTGTTGTACTGCAAAGGAGCTGTCTCTGCCATATCAAATACGTGGTGCTGCTGCTCCTCACTGGTTCATCTGTTGGGTATCTGTTTATCTTGTTAAAGGCAATAAACGAAGCAGTCCTTTAAGCCACTACACTTTAAATAAGGGACACTGAATTCTGGCAAAGAACCAGGAAAGATAACCTGCTAAAGAAGCTGGTCTTAAAACTGCATATTACAGGCATAAATCCTGGAGTGTTCCTGTCAGTCCTTGATGCCATGTGTAGGAAGAAAGTTCCTACATGTTCTTTGACTATGATGGACCTATGTAGTTGTTTGTCGATGCGCTCCAGGTTTGTACCAGCTCTTCCTTGTTTGGTGTTTGGAAGTTTCTTGTATGAAGAACGTGTTTGATTTATATAATGGTTATGTGATGAGGAATGCCTAAACTTTGATCATGATATACTTGCCCCCAGCTGTGAAGTGAGTGGGCAGAGGTCAGCACAGAATCTCAGTCCCTTGGGAAGAGGGGGCAGAACAATTCCTGTGGCCCCAAGAATGAATCCATGTCCATTTTTGAGAACCTTGTAGGAAAAAGAGAACAGGATCATATGTTTAATAGAGGTGAGATGAATCATTTAGTGAGGCTGGATCCACTTGTCTGTAAATTGGACACACTTGACATGGATTAACCAGAGACTGTGAAGACCAGGTAAGTGGGAATGGCAGAATATAGATCTTAACTGTTGTATCTTCTTAGGCAGCACGTCACAGGATTTACACTGACAGTGAGTTTCTGTGCATTACAGTATATCACCCAATCCTGATGATGGGAAAAGAAGGGATTGTAAGCGTCTTGCATATTCAGTTTGCAGTTCTTAACTGTTCTATGAGTGGCTTGTCATTTGAACAATCATAAATGATCCATGATCACATTTTCCACTGCTATTTCCAAGAAATGAAGTAATAGTACTGTATCCTGTAAATCCTATAATACAGGTAATCTTGGGATAGAGGTAATGAGAAGATATTTTTCCCATTATGAACCATACTACAGTTCTTTAGCTTCTTTTATGTGTGAAATTATATCTGTTCCTTAGCTAGATATGATTGTATTCAACTGTTGTGTTTGTACACCCTTCATCTAGATTCTCAATCTTCTATAGACAGGACTTGTTAAGTTTGCCTTGAAATTGGCTCTATATAGGAGAGCTGTGGTGTCTAGGCGCTCGTCTGAGTCATTGCTTTTACCTTTGTATTACACTAGTTTGTAGTTGATTGTACTGAATAAGTTGTAGCAATATTCTGAAAGATGTTTTTTAACAAGGAACACAAGAATCCCAGGACTGCCTGTTGACTCCTCATCAGATGCAGCTACTAAGCGTTTTTTCTCTTGTTTACATAGAAGAAAATGATGCCTTTAGCTTTTTCACAACTACTTGAGATGCATATACTATTATTATCCACATAAATTACTTTTAATTGAAAAATCTTGTATGTAAACACCACAGAGTTTAATGTCCAGGCACTTTAAACCAAGCAATGAAGAATGAATAATTCTGATTAAGCTGACATCACATTGGGACATCTTTTTTTCTCTCTCAATTCCAACGGATTTGGAAACAAGACAGGCTGCTCAGAGATGGGCAAGCTGGTAGTTCTGCTGCTGCCCTAGCTTAGCTCAATTGCAGGAGCTTGTTGTCCTGAGAAGGTATTAGGTGTATGGATTTTCCTCAGTGGGTCTTTGATGTCTGGTTATTATGACTCAATTAGAAAATGTGGATTCACAGGCTTAGAATCTGAAATTTTTAACATCTCGAGTTCCATGTGCCTGTGCTCCTTTCATGTGGATACCTTCGGTATCTTGAAGGATTCTGATTGAAGAGCCAGATGCTGCTGTTACTAAATGTGTGAAGGAGGCAATGAACTTAATGAATCAAAGAAATGAAGGGGTTTGTAACATACAATTCAAGTAAAAGACACTTAAAAGATACTTGAAAAGGCCACGTGGGTCAAGTTAGCTAATTGTGGCGATTAACTTGTGGATTGTATTCTGGCCAAATAATACGGGCACAGCTTTGGATACCTGTGGGAGCATGCCATGGGAACACTGCGTGTGCTGCTTGCTTCGTGGTCTGTTACGTTGCCTGCTGCCTTTACACAATTAAAGCTTAGTGAAGGCCTTTGCGTACCTTACGTTGGTAAGACAAACCGCACCACAGTCTGGTTTTATTTCTTCACAATTTTTTGTTTCCTTGTGTTGAATAATGCAAAGAAATGGTTTGGGTTGTTTTGGGGTTTTTTTATCTTAAGGTTTTCAGGCAGCTGGAGACCCACTCTTAGGTTTTGCAAGTTCCTTTTAGAAGGTGTTACAGGTAGATCTTTAAAAGCCCAGAGCTTTAAAACCCAAACCCCTTGTTTTATGCCTGCAGTTAAAACAGGCTTAAACATGTAAATTTAATTTATAGCAGTAGTTCTGATGAACACATACACAAAACCATTATAAAAATTTTAGCCTTCTGGTGAAGAAAATCTTTAGTATACTGCAAGCACAAAATTGACAGTCTATTCGCAGAACCACCAGCAACTAGATAGAACTGATTTGAACCCTCTCTGGCTTCACTGGGTGCAGTATGTTTTCCTGTTCCTGAGCTGCTGCAGATTGCCGATGTGTACGTTTCCTCGATATTTTGAGCTGTATCCATAATACTGAGCTAAGTGTACTCTACAGAGTCCTGAAATCAGTTCCAGTAGTTCTATGTTGTCAGTGGTAATAACTGAATGAGCAAGGTTTTCCTCAGTTGACTTTGAGCTTTGACAAGGTGATCCTTGAAAATCAGCCAGTTCTCCTGGACCCTTCTTCTGTCCAGGATCCAGGGGATTCTTCCAGACAGAACCTTGAACAGCCCAAGGTCGGCTTTCCTGACATCTAGGGTTATGATCCTGCTTAATTCCTTGTTCCAGCCTCTCAGGATCATGAACTACTGCAGGGCGTCCAGTTACTGCTACAGCTCTTATAAATGCATTGTGCTGGATTTCCCTGCAAAAGAAATAATGTTAATACTGTGATTTCCACAGGATAACAAAATCATCTAAATAGTAAGCAATGGGCTGTAAGGACTAGAATCCAAAACCGGTGCCACAGGCAGTTAGGAGTTGTAAGTTAAAATTGCAAGAGATTGTGTAATGGATTGGCAGCTAACACAGTACTTGAAATTCATTTGGCATTTACATGCACGGTAAATTCCAAATGAGCTCCTAAGAACCCTATAAAAAGAAAAAAAGAACTGCTTGTTTCTCCCTGTAATGTATATCCTCTTAGTTCTAGATTATAATTTGCCTTTGTATCGTTGGGAGTGTTTTTAATGTTATATAAAGACGTGATTTACATTCTTAGATAAAGTTCAGGCATTTTCAGAAATATTAGAATAAGTGGACCACTGCTATCTTTGCAACTGAACCTTGCGCATTCTGTGTGAATTCATCTCAATTTTACTGTCCATGTTTCAGGGCAGCTTGCTTTTACATGATGAATATTGTTAGATCCCAAGAAAATATAGCCACGGATTGTATTAACAATGAAGTGAATGCCTGCCAGTTGCAGGGCAGATCACGTTCAAAGTGGCAGTTTGTGACAGATGTGGAAGTAATGGCTCTCTATCACGGTGTGGATTCACCGTCTTCCATATTTTACTCAATTTCCAATAAGAGTTACACAAATAAATTAAAGTGCAGCTGTCAAGATCAGCAGCGGAGTTGAAGGTATACATACAACATACTATCCGAGAAAACTTTTGAAATGTATTTTGCTGGATGAAAGCAGCAGATTTGTTTCCACTGTTTGTTTTTCTTGTCTTACCTTTAATAATCACAAACACTTGTAATCAAGCTGAATCTAGAGGGTTTTGTTACAGTTTTGGGACTGGTTCTATATCTGTTCCAGTAGTCCCAGTGTACCCTTTTCTGGTTATTTCATCACTAACTCTCCTGGAAATGAAATCCTGTAATGCTTTGCTTAGGGTGTATAATACCAGTATGTGAACCAACCATAGTTACTCAGAAGGTCCAGATGGGTCTAGCTCGGTTCTTTCCTGTTATGAAATTATTGCACACTTCTTAAAATCGGGGTTTAGGTAATCTTACCACAAACTATCTACACACAACTCTCTTTAAAACTCTATTATTTTAGTTCTGTGCCCCAGAGAGGTCAGCTTTGGATGTCCTCAGTGCATGCCTATCAGTTTGACTAGCTCCCCAGCAATTTCTTTTGTCTCTAGTCACACTTTATCCAGTTGGCATTGCTTGTTTTAACTGTAAGCTGCTGGCTCTGATTTTCCCTGGATTTGTTAGGGAGTCGAGCCAGACCCTCAGAGGCAGCCTTCACTCACTGCCTTGCAATGCTGTGTTTGCTGAATTCTTGACTAACTCATCATCTCCTGTTTCCCAGTGCCCCAGGATCTAATCAAATACTCATGTTGTGGTGAAAAGTATAGCCAGCCATGCAGTGGTTTCTTTCCCCTTGCCCCCGTTTGTTGCTCCTGGTCGTTGCAGAGTTTTTGACAGCCATCAGTTAATGGAATTAGGAGGCTTGAAATTTGTCTGTACTCAGGTCTATAGACTTACCATTGTTTAAGCAATTCTAGAAAGCATAAATTATTTCTACCTAGCAGATAGTGTTTTTCCTCTCCCTCCAGACTGGTTATAGCCACCTGCTCAATAGACTAAATTCATCAAGTTGTTTTTAATCACGTTCGTTGGACTGTGGAGCTGTGCCAGGGTCCTACTAAGCAACAAATGGGTTCAGAGCAGGCACAGTGCAGATTCTGATAGAAAGCAGTTCCCTCTGGTGCTGGTTCTTATCAGCTTGCCTGGGAAGGATAAGAAATCATCAACAATTCAGACTACTGGGGATCCAAAGAGCAAAAACTTGGCTTATTTGCATCACAGTGGTAACTCCATTTATTTTGGATTTGTACCAGCATCAACTAGAGAAGAATTAGGCACAAAGCCAAATAATCTTTGTATTTCTTAAACAATTAAGCAAATCTACAAGGAGCTAAGCTGATGAATGGTTAACAAATGATAGTGAAATGATCAGAGGCTATTCATTTAAGCCAAGTATTACTCCATAATCTGTATCTGCCTGTCCTCAACTCAGGAGATGTTCTGCTGGTTTTAAGGATACCTTGGAAAGAGGAACTCTGAAGCAGAACAAATTTGGTTTAAATAGCCTTACAAAGCAGTAGACTTCCTTGGTGCAAGTATTTTGGGTAAGATTTGATATTTTTCTCTAGGTCTTCTGAAGTTTGTGATTGTGTCTAACAATTCCCTTTTCATTTGGGCTGCAAGGAGGGAATGTAAATTTACGAGTTTAAGCAATAAATGATTTTTTTGTGGCACTGAAGAAAGATCTCATCAGATATTAATTGTTTATTTGGATAGTGTAGGTTTCTGCTTGTAAAGACAGAAAAAAAATCGAGGGACAGAGTACTTTACTATGCCTAATCAGGTCAGGTCCTTTTAGACACTTGTGCACAACTGTTTTTTTCAGATGTTTTGTGTTGCTATTCTTCCTTGTGGTTTCTGTGTTTCAATGAAACACTGCAATATTGTTTCATGTTGAGATGTGTTAGAATTTGAATGTTTCACTGGGTACCTGACAGGAATTACTGACAGTATGAAAGGTGGATTTTGACCCCATGCTTAATTATGTAGCAATAAAATCACTAACTTTTTTAGCACAGACATTTATGGTGATATATATGACAGCTTACACAGTGACTTCTCTGCTTAAAATTTTCCATTGATCTGTATCAGCAGGAATTCCACATATACAAAGTTATAGGGAAAAAAAACCCTTGTGTTTCCTAACTCCATTTTATGTATGTAGCGAACGCTCAGATAATCAACCTTTCATATTTTGCTTTGATGTGAAAGACACAGCTCTAGAGTTCAAAACTTAGATTACCAAAGTCTGTGGCATTTCCTTGCTGAACTTATTTATCCATTGGTGCTTCAAATCACAGCATAATGGCATCTAACATAATGACTTCTCTACTCTGTTAAAAAATACAGTCCTTTGTACAAAGTGATAAACTTTCCTTACAAAGGAGAAAAATAATTTTACAAGTCATAATTTGAAACTCTAATGTAGGAAGAAAACTTTTTGTACCTAATAGTATGTTGGTCATTTTGCATTTCAGTTGCTGATTCTTCAGGTTTACAGGATGACATGTTGTTCAGGCTGCTGCTAATTATGTGCTCGCTATTATGGTAATTGACATCTCTCAGTTTTGTTGTTATGACTACAAAGTACTTGGTAACAGGCTGATAATGCATAACGACTGCAGCCTGTCTTGCTGGCTGAGAATCATCACTGTTTCTTTCTGTTCTGTCTGTCCTGTGTGCTGAGGTACAAGCTGTTGGGTGCGGAGGCAGTTTGTACACGGTTTGTTCAGTGCTTATCACCACGATGCTAGAGACATCACGGCAATACAAGTACTGCAGGTATGTACGTATGTAAACACGTACAATCCACTTCTCTCAGTCAGTAGTGATCTCAAATCCCACTCTGGAGTAGTGTGGTACTTAGGTTTTGCCTTATGTTTAGGCAGGCGGGTGGTCTTGTTTCAGCCAGCAAGCGTGGGTGAACTGCTGTTTCTTGATGTTTCTTGACCTGTTTGGTAGCCAGCCTCAGGGGATACAGGTATTAGAAATTGACAGGTTGTATATCAAAGCTTGTATACCATTGCGCATCATCCTGAAAGGGTGACCAATCATTATGATCTCCATCCTTTGTACCACTCTTCGTATCGTTAAAAGAAGTTTCTTCCATGTCTTAGTAGATTTTACATCCTTCCCCTCCCCCCGTTTTTAGTCTTTGCAGCGTGCACTGAATCTCAGGAACTTACTAAATGTATGCCTGTAGGGGACCAGACTAGGTAGGAAGCTCTCAGCTGATTAAATCAGTAAATCCAAATTGAATCTGAACCTTCTCAGGAAAGCCCAGGTTCAATTTCCATTGGTTGGGGGAGTAATAATATACTGTGAGCAGAAAACTCTGGACAAAAAGGCTTCAATGAAGAAACCGCTCGTAATTTACTTTGTCATATATGCAGATAATGCTTGGGCATCTACAGATTCTGTTTTAGTAAGATTTGCATCAAAGTAAATTGTCTGTTGGCTCCTTGATAAAATCTTTTAACCTACCATTTCTATCACTGGAACATACATTTTTATAATAGGATTTTTCTTTGAAGGATGTTGATTTGAGATCTTGGTAGATGTGCACAAAAGTTGTCATAATGGAAATCAGACTTAGGCTCTTTTCTAGATGAACAAGTTTCTATTGTATAACCTCAAGTGCAGGATCCTGTCTGTGCGACCCAGGTCGTCCTTAACATTGACTTAACCCTGTTTGCTTTCCTCAGTTGGGCTATTCGATTTATTGGAGTGGTCTGGCCTCTTGGTTAGAGAATTGCTCCCTGTACTTGGACATTTTTTCCATTGTGCTGCAGCCAGGGAAATTACCAGCTCTTCCTTCCCATCCCCCGTAATTTCTCTGCCATTGGCTGCTCACTCACTTGGTAGTGCTAAGAATAGATGAGTAGAAATGTCATTCATTGTGCACCACTGTAGATTGCTGTCTTAGGCCTTCAATCTCTCGTCTTTAATGGCTACAAAATAGGTTCTTTCATACACAAAAGAGATTTTGAAATGTCTCTTTTATGCTGTTTCACAGGGAAGGTTGTGATACCGGGTAAAGACTCTTGAAATAAAATGGGGTTTATCAGACATGAAGTTCATGATGTCAACAGGCAGGACTTCTCAACTGTCTGCAAGTATCGTGTGCCATTAAAACTTTACATGTTGTATCAATTCAGTGTACATGGATCTCCATGTTCCAAACCGAGCCATGCTTCAAGAATTTTTAATTTTTTTTTTGTATGAATGATTAAGAAGAAGAAAAGAGTGAAGACAGAAAAGAAATTGAACATAGTTTGCATTGTCTCTAAAGTAGCAATGCTTTTAGGTCTATCTAGGTAATATCAGATACTTTTGAACTGTTACATTTTAGTAGGGTGAAGACCACGGCCCAAAGTCCTGTTCAACTTAAGGTAAAATGGAATAAACAGAAAAAGGTGTGGTTTTTTTTTTTTTTTTTTGAAAGAAACCCCAAACAACAAAACAACACACACAAAAAAAACCCCAAAACAAAACAAAAAAACCACCCACCAAAACGCAAAAAACCCACAAACATATTATTGAAACATATTTAGGGTTAATAGGATTCACTCCCAGGTATTCTTTTGGTTATATTCAGAAGTAGAAATTTTCTTCATTCTTTCAGGAAAAAAATAATTGCGGTACATAAGTATTAATGTAGACATTCAGTTTTGGGAATATGTCTCTGTGTAGCAGGTAGACTTTCTTCTTTTATGCATATTTTACACTAGCCAGAGAGACTGGCATATACTTAAGGGTAGAAGAGATCCCTTTATGTTCTGGAAATTACCATGGAACTTCAAGTTGTTCTTCCTAATGTATGTCTTGCTAGACAATATGATTCTTTTTGCCACCAGAAGCAAAGATTCTTGCCATACTGACATTTTAATGAATGATTAGATTGCTCATATAGCTGTATAAGCAGTATGGCCTTAGTGGCAGCAGAATAGTTATTGGCAGCAACTTGTTTCTTTTTCACACTTTGCCTATTTGTTGCCAGTAAAAGTGGAAGGATGATTAATCTGTGTTGAATTTCTCAGATGAAAAGTGCTGCTTTAGGCGTAAACCATAGGACAATTTATGTAGGTGTTATTACTGTGAATGTTTTGGAATCTGCATAAGGAATATTTAAATATACTTGATATCCAGGTATTCAGTTAGTTTCTTTAGATTTTCCTAGGGTGTCCATCTATGCTTACTCCCACAGAAAGAGGTAAAGAGAGAAAACTTTTAAATCTGAATGAAGTATAGCTGGGATAACAGCAAAGCCTGCTCTTCCCTTGTGCTATGTTCCTTGTGGTCTGCTCAAGTACATAATTTCCGGCATTTTAGACATGGGATTACTTCCCGAAATTTAGCACTCAGCAAACTTCATGAGTTTACTGGGATCTGAACTGTATTCTTGCTCAGTTTAATATCAAGAAAACATGCACTTAGGTGGCCATCCACTCTGAGAGTTAGTTGCCTGGATGGTTTGTTTGATGCTGCTTCACGTAATACAGGTATGTTGTTTGAAAAGTTCCTGGGGTGCTGCTTTAGTGGTGTGGCTCCTCAAGATCCCCGTGGCATGTTTGCTATGAACTATTACAGCATCAGCTCTTTAGAGGCCGTGTCAGATTTGACTTGCCTCCTCATGGTCAAATTGATTAGTATTTTTTGCAGATCTGTCATGGGAAAATAAATTCTTAAATGAAAACATTTTGCTTTATGGGCTGAAAGAGCCTAAATTTGTATGTCAAGCCTGGCGTACACTTCTTTGTAGGGGATCATAAAGTCTGTAGGCTGGAACACAACTACATTCAGTCTCCGGCCCTACAGCCATCCATTAATCATTATTTCCAGTTATAAAACAACATATTCATACTTGCTTCACCAATATGTTGTGAGGATTAACTGTGAGCAGCTCCTTGAAATGCACTGCATGTGCACACACCAGTGTCCTCACTTCTAAAGCTGACCCAGCTATGGGGAACATAATGTATTTGGGAGAAGAGAGATCCGTATCAATGGTGCAACAGCAGAATGGACGTCGTTGAGTCTAGAAGGCACCACCATGGTGGTCTCTCATGTTTAAACTCCAGCCTGGCTATTGCCTCAGTTCTCCTTGCTGTTCCTCATGTGTTCTGCACATCTTTAGGTGGTGGGCAGGGTGATAAAGGGCAACGGGCTGTTTAATTCCCCACTTTGCCTTAAATGAAACGAAGAATCCTGCCTCAGGCTTTTCCTGCAAACCTAGCAGGTTGCTATGGATTAAGCTACTTAATCAATCCAGACAAACCATTCCGTGCTGCTTCATAGTAGTCAATACCTCCAGTCACTTGCCATTTCAGCAGCTTAGAGACTAACGATCCTTCATTCTGCAGACACAGATGTACCAGAAAGCAAAAGTTGCTAAATAGCCTCTATAGACGAAGCTATAAAATCTTGTTGCCTTCATCCTTTCCCACCATCATAAGCTGGTAGCATAGCAACTGATGAAGCTGCCTGAACTTGAGTTGACCTGAAATTACGTGTTTCACGGTATATGTGTTTATGCCCGTCTTTCTACTTTTTTTGGTGCTTGTTGAGTTTACATTTCCAGTCCCTATGGGAGATTAGCAGCTTGTTCATGCAGAAAGCTGAAAGAGATTTAATAACACGTGATAGATGAGCTTAAATAGTCCATGGAGTTAGAAACATGAGAGCTAAAGCTGGCACTATCTGCTCACTGGTGGAGAGGACCTTCTTTTTGATAGGATGTGGATGCAGGTTGCCATGCCTTTGTACAGACTTGGTGGAGCCATAAGAAAGAAGAGCCTCCCAAAGACTAATGTTTCAAATTGTGGTGTCACAGAATTGGCTGTTAAAGGAAGCAGTGTAGAGTGTAAATATGCACAGATTATAGTAACCCTGGGATCTCTCACATTGATGTCCCAGTTTTGGCTGGGATAAAGTCAATTTTCTTTCTAGTAGCTGGTAGAGTGCTGTGCTCTGGATTTAGTTTGAGAATGATGTTGATAACACCCTGATGTTTTTAGTTGTAGCGAGGTAGTTGTAGTGCTGACACTAAGTCAAGGAGCTTTCAGCTTCCCACGCCTGCCAGGTGCAGAAGAAGCTGGAGAGCACAGCCAGGAGAGCTGACCCAGGCTGGGCAGAGGGATATTCCCTCCACAGAACGCCATGCGCCGTGTGTAACTGGGGGAGCTGCCCGGGAGGGGGGATCGCTGCTCGGAAACAGACGGGGCATCCGGGTTTTTTCCACGGATTGGGAGCAATTGCATTTGTACATCATTTGATGATGATTATTATTGTCTTCCTTTGTTATCTATTAAACTGCCTTTATCTCAGCCCACTGGGATGGGAGGGATGAGCGAGCGGCTGCATGGTGCTTGCTTACCAGCTGGGGTTAAACCGTGATGATGGGGGAAAGAGAGAACTCAGACCCAGGTTCAGAAATAACCTGCAACTTGAACGACTGTTGGTGCATGCACAGTTGCGGCAGTTTCTAGTGGAGAAATCAGTATGTTTTCATCAGAGTTTCTGGAAATCTCCAGTATTTTTGTCTTCATTGTCAAAGGAGAGATGATGCCCAGTACTCATACTTGATGATACTTTTGTAATTACTGCATTCAGATTTGTGTCTTATGTTAAAACTTACCTTGGGTTTTTTCATAGGTCATTTTAAGACTAATATGAAATGTTAGTGTATGCATATCGCATGTGTCTGTCATCAAGGGCAAGCTCCAACAAGTGAGGAAGTAGAAAAAAATAAAAATTACTAATTGTTTTGTGAGGGAAATATATCAAGGATGAGTTTGGAGAACAGGACTTGGTTCAAGCACGCTGGACATGCTCCTGAAGGAGCAAAACGGAGCAGTTAGATGCTGGTTAGAGAAAGTCACGGTCTTTTTATTTTTACTGTTTTTTTGGTCAAATGAAAACTGAACCTTTTTTCTGTGTGTGACACAATCTCAACAGATGGGGCTAAGATGCTTCAGCCTCAGAACAGTCTTAGTGATAGAATGAAATTCTTTCTTTGACAAGCACTTTAAGTATTGAATTATGAAATCAAAGGGCATCACTGTCACCAGTGCACGCTCTGGCTGCATATATAAAAGGAAAGTGAGTTGTGCTAATCTTCTCCAGAGAAAAGCATAATCGTTTATCTTCCTGCGATGGTTTTAGACTGCAGCACCTGAGTTCTGCTGCCCTGAATGAGGGCATTCAGAGAGCATTCAAAGAGCATACAGGTGCTCAGCATTATTTCTTGTCGAGCAGTTCTTTGCCCAGCTTGCTTTGTGGCTTCCTCCTTAATAGGGTGTCTGGTCTGATACCTCATTGTATTTCACACTGAAGGCCAGGCCCTGAGAAAGTGAGAGGAAGGAGGTAAAAAACATCTTACCTAAATGTTAATACCAGTCAAAAGAGGGAGGGATCAGGGAGCAGTTAGTTTGATCTTAGATATGTGCCTTAAGATGTGCGTTGTCTGAAATTGTCCGTTTGTGTCCATTGACTATAAAGGGAACCTGACATCACCCGTACAGGCTTGAACATGTCAAAGCTATGTAGTAAAAGCCAGAGTATTTGTAATCAGCTCATGGGTGCCTAACTTCTTAACGCACAGAAGTCTTTGGGCCTCTCGTGGTTCATCAAAGATCTCTATAAACAGAATGACATTCCATAACAATGTCATTCCATAAGCAACAAGAAGCATGCTACTTGTCTTGTTCGTGATGTCATTTTGTAGTTATTTTGCAGTTGAAAAACTCAGTCAATTACATGCATTTTAAAAATGAGTTAATTGTCCATGATTCCCAACCCTGGGGAGCTTGTCATTCTTGGAGAGCACCTAGTGAGACTGCCTGTGCACCGGGCAGCGCTCCTATCCGTGTGAAGAAAGGTTGCCTTCTACCACCCTCAGTGCACAAGACTTGGGAATGTGTTTTGCTGCAGTACTGGAGATTCCTACATATCGATACTGAGCCATTAGGGAGCCATGGGAGAGTCTATAGTCACCTTTTTTTCCTCTTTTACAGTACAAATGATGGCTCAAAGAGAAGCATTCAGTTCTAATCTATGTGAGTTCTTGTATTAAGCTTTACAATTAGAGCACAGAGTCTTCCATCTAATTCACTTAATTTACACTGGGAAATGAGATACTGTTCAACTAATCCGATGCTATTTTCTTCTTTATTAGAGAATGAAAGCATCATTTGAGGCTCTGGTGGGATTCAGGCTAAGCTTCTGAGACACAAATAGTGCGAAACACTAATGAAATAGTATGCTACTGTAATTCCCACTTGGTGTCTGGTGCCCCTCTCCTTTAACCTGTAACACAAGTAGAAGAGTTGGTAGGAGGCGATGGGCCTGTACCAACTCTTTCTGGTCTCAGGGTGACTTTGTACATTTTTATTTGATCAGACGACGCTAATACAAATGAACTTTCTTTGACCAGAGGTTGTTCCAGCTCTCTTGCATGGTGGCTGCAGTGCTTTTTGGAAATGGTTAAGAGGTTTTCTACTGCTTTATAGTAATTCCTGTAGGCATTACTGCGGTGTTCTTTTTAATCCTAGGCAGCCCAGTTGCTTAATTTAGAATATATGTATTTGAATCACCAAGGAGCATTTCCACTGCTGCTGAAGGGGAAAATACACAGAGAATATGGATTCTTCATTTTCATCAGGCTGCACCAAGGTCTCCCTTCATAATATAAGTGCTACACCTACGCAGTTGTGAGATGTAAAGGGAATAGCCTGTGGTCTGTGAATTTTGGGGTGTTGGTAAAGTCAGAAGATAAGCATCCTGCCAAATATTTGGTTGCTTGCTCTATTCTTTGGTGATACTGATTGCTGTCTCCTGAGATCTGCTTGTCTCTTGGTTTTCATTGCTATTGTGCTGATTCTTTGACTGCTTTGCTCAATTCTTTCACATCTTTCTGGATCATTTTTTTCTCCCCTACTTCTTGTACATGAAACGTATGGTGAGTCCCTTGTAGACAGAAGCATTAGTTGCTAAGGAAAAAGCGGATGATGTGCTGTGGCAAATGACTACTTGATATCGTGAAGTATTAAGGTTACTTAGCACCGTGTTAGAAAGTTCTGTGTTGGGAAGAAGCCTCAGATGGAGAGTACTGACATTCAATTTGCTAATCCATAGAACAATATGGCAGTGTCTAAAGGCAGCCCCCCACTTACTGCTCCAACATCCTAGTTCTTTAGCTAAATAACCCACTGGCCAGGAGCTAAAAGGGTAAATTTCCATTTTTGTCTGTCAGTTTGTGATTACCAACCAGATAAGCCTCCTGTGGCTGATGGTTCATGAGGATGAATGCAGTGCTGATCTCAACGGGGGCAAGAGGCCTTGCGTATCCACAGGGCTGCATCACAGAGTTTGGGAATGCTCACGAAGGATGAGAGGTTAAACTTTGCTGTGTAAGGGTGATGTTTGCCCACTGGGACTGCTCTGTTTCATCATGGGATGGAAATCCAGCAGTAAAGGCCTTTGCACCTGTCAAATGTATAAAACTGTGAAACCATTGCTCCTTATTCTATAGGGTGTAGAAATCCTAAATCTTCCTCTTCTCTCAGTTTCCTGGATTTTGGCTTTAATTAAATATTCAAAATTGTTGATTTCAGAATTGATCCTGGGCACTTTTCTTTGGGAGTAGACAGACTTTATCTCTCACTGGTGCAATTTACCCATCCAGGTGAATTAATGAATCACTTTATTAATGCCACTGGCACACTCTTCCAACACGGTTGACATGTGCCACGGCTGTCAGCCTGTTACATTAGTGTGAGACAGATCTGAATGTCTCTCTTTTAGACAAAAAACTATTAGTACAGTGTCAGCACAGTGAAATAGTCTCATGCTAAATATTGTAAAATCCTTGTGTCATTTCTTTGTGCACTAAATGGAACTGGAAGTTTGGACAATCAATGGAAAACAAAATTCAATTCCTGCATTTATTGTGGTAGTAGGAAGTGTGCTAATAAGCAATGCTGATATAAATACTGGCATTCACTGCTGCTTGCTAGGGTGTAAAACTAGAAATGGTACTCATGGATGCTGCTCAGACAGTCAAGTGAATCTTGAATAGCCAGCAATACCCTGTGCGAAGGTGACAAATTCTGCCTGAAGGATGGAAGGGCAAAAAAATCAGAACAAAGAGATTTTAGCATGATTCTATTTTTTCTTAAAACAGCTGGGTTTGCTTTCGTAAATGCAAATTCAAGTACCTATGTTCTCATTAGCTTTGGAATTGTAACAGTTTGTGGCTATTGGGTAGAAAATTATACAAATATGTTTTGTTCTGTGTTTTTTGCTTAAAAAAGTTCTGAGAAGCTTGAAATTTGGTTTCCTTGCCTTCCAGTCCCATCCTTATCCATTTGGCAAGCACAGTCCACAGCTGCTCATTCAGGACGCTGTGAGAAAAGCTTACAATTCCCATTAGTAGGGGGATAAGCAGTATTGTGTTTGAAAACACGGATCCTGCTTGTCAGGCAAATGTCTTGTGATGGCAGCTCCCATCCCCACCTCTTCAACTCCCAAAGAACAAAAACCACTGTGTCTCTTCTGATCTTATTTTCAGAACCTATGCTGGCTGTTGTATGCGTGTGAGAAAACAAAACAGGGCTGGCTGCGTGCAGGTTGTGATAATCTTCCTGCTGCTTGGGCTGTGTGCGGGGCTTGTACTGCTGATGTTTTGGTCATCAGGCAGTGTGAAAGGTACGGACTGGGTGGCCCAGCCAGATACAAACCTGCTTTCCTCCTCTGTTTAACAGGCGTGTCAGCCTTTTCTGGTTCTCTTCAATCCTAAGTTGAGACCTTATTTCAGTGCTTGAGGGAATTTAGGCATTTCACGTGTTGGCTTGATTATTCAGTAATAAAATAAAGGTACGGATTAGTACTTCAGAAACTGAATCGTTGAACTTTGTGATATACTGGTGTTTTGTAGCCTTAGGGGTTCTTTTTGTCTAAAACCCTCCATAGGCCCAACAAATGCAAACGAGGGCTCAGGGTGGTCTTGGTTCTGCATTTTATCATATGATCTTCTTATGAGCAAGGAAGGAATTTTGAAAAAAATGTAAAGCTTTATTCATATAAAATCCATAGCTTAAGAGGTTTATCCAGCTGTTTTAAGATTACATTTTTTTTATAATTCCTTTTTCTTTATTATTTCACAGCAGTCAGTGAAAACAGTTGATGGGGATTTCTCTCTCCTGTTTCAGTCTTCCCAGTTGCATCTGAAGGATGCATAGAGCCCATTTTTCTTCCATCATCTGACAGTTGCTTAGAATTGTCTTACTTAGAAAATCACACAGAAAAATATTCCAGTAGTAGAGTAGAAACACTCAGGAGCAGTTGCCAAAGAGTAAAATACATGTCTTTTCCACAATAGTTGGAAAGTATAGTATTTATGGCACCAAGCCTGTCAGAGTTCAAGGAGCATCTGAACGATGCTCTTAGTCATATGGTTTAGTTTTAGGTAGTCTGTGAGGAGCAGGGAGCTGGACTCGATGGTCCTTATGGGTCCCTTCCAACTTTAGGTGTTCTATGATTCTATTTGGTCTTTTTTGGTCCTTCGTGTTAGCTTTGTTTTCTCACCCCCTCTGCACTACTAAACTTTCTGTCATTTAAAAGCCCTAGCAGTGTTCGGCCTTCTCAGCTGTAGACCGCAGCTGTATTTCCTCTTCTAGTGGGAGCAGAAACGCACCTCCCAAATTCCCTTGGTGTCTGCACTACTGGCCCTGCTGTGCACACGCAATAAAATCTACTTGTGTTCAGTAACTCCGCTTCTGAGCTTCTACTACGTAGGTCTTTTATTTCCTTGAGAGAGGGCACCCAGGAACCACATTTTTCTGTGTCCTTCCTGAGTCTGGGGCTCAGGCTCGTTGTTGTCGCAGCAATCCAGTTTCGGAAGTCCCTGTTCCTGGGGAGCCTGCAGCTTCCTCCTCTCTGCCTGGTGCAGGAGGGACAATGGCCAAAAGGGAACAACAGGCTAGGCAAAGCTTGCAATATAAAATACCGTCTGGATCAAATGGGGCTTAAAATGTGGTTGATCACAATTACATGTGTACAAGGCCAATCTGTCACCATGTTTATTTAATCAAGATCACATAGAGATTTTAATTAAAATAGTGAGCTCATAACATCAGGCGGGTCATCTGTAACTGACAAGTGTGTTTAGTTACAAAGGGCAAAAAATGGTCCTTATTTATGTGCTAGTTTTGCTAAATAATGGGTAATCTGTTTAGATCATTTGCAGTAATTTGGCAGAGAGTGATATTTAAAAAAGTGCTTCTTGTCCAGTTGGTGCCCGTAGGAAAGAGGCTATTACTTTCAGTGAGGTGGGACTGAGCCGTGAAAAACTACTGTAACGGCTGCTTATCTTCATTTCTTAAATGCAGAAAATGGGAGCAACAGTTTAAACTCCTCATTTTCTAATATTCTGCAGCACCTGTTTTTCAAATAGTACTTAGAAAGGGGAAAATTAACAGAGGGGAAAAAAGGGAAAACTACCATCACTTTTTTTTGAGGGTGGGGAGGGAAGGTTTAGATTTGACCTAAAATAGAGAAGACAGTAATACTGGATGCCATCTTACTTTAAATCAGTTTGGCAATAGTAGTTTCTAAACTTGCTAGACAAGACTTTCATGTCTTTTTAATGGGACAAACTGCTCTATTAATTAAGCTCAGTCCTGTAAATCTCTTCTAACTTGCAATCAAATCCCAAAGTAACCTGCATCATGTTGCTGTTGAACAGCCTAGGAGAATGGAGTTTAATATTTCATTTGTCTGTGTTCAGCTATGATGTGACTTGCAAGATGTCATTTGTGCATTGGGAATAAAAATCGCTACGTCTATCTTTTAATTGTCTTGCACCAAGAAACAAGTAATAAGTAATAAACTGTTTGTGATTTGTAATATTTTGATTTTTAATGAAAATGTATCTACATGCATTTCTTGAAAACAGATTTCTAGGAGACATAACCTTAGTAAGTCAAAACATAATCAGCCTGACATTTGATATCAGAAAAAGATCCTGGCAGGAGTTAGGAGAACAGTGCAGAATTAAAGCAGAAACAAACGTTCCACAAAAAGCTTAGCTCGCGACACTAGTTTTTGTTCATGTTGGATATCTACTACAATTACAATTCAGATAGCTTTTTTTTTTTCCAGAGGTACAACACACAACTACTGCAGTTAATCTGAAGAAGATAGCATGGTTCATTGTAATTAGTTAGCCAGAGGAAATGAAATTAAGTAACATTTCAATTGATCATTTCGTATAATAATAGTTTCTGTGCATTTGTTTCTCTTCACTGAGCAGATGTTAACCTGCAAGACTTCTCCAGAGGGGAAAGTCCCATCTTCCTCCCATCACGTGGTGCTCAAACTCCTTTCTTCCACCTTTCTGTGGGTCCTGGATTCTTCCAGTTGTCTGGATTCTTTGAGGAACCACCTTTAAGAGGGCTTAGAATAACTCCCACAGAACTCTAAAAATAATGTCATGCTGTAACATTTGTAGGTTCCTTTTTCTGAGATGTACTTTTTGTCACCTTATTTTCACATGCGAATAGAGTTTGTGTCCTCTGTGCTGAGGGGAAACCATGTTAGAGTGTAACAGAGGGAAATCTAGATGAGATTAAAGAAATTGCTCATAATCTTGCACAGTTCAGGTTTTCAAAACCACAAGGCATAGGCTATTCATGCAGCTTCCAATATGCGTTATTTATACACTGGTGGGGGGTTGGGGGGCGAGAGAATAAAAATCAGGCACGCAGCCAGAGCCCTGTAAATTTTTCTGTAGCTTTCATGAAAGGGTGCTGCTGAGATGTTTTTTATTGGCTTGCTTTTCTTTTTATCACAGAGGTGATATTCAGCGGCCAGATTCCTGCCTCCTCGTGATGCTTTTCAGACATCTAGGTGCTCATGCAGACTTTGCTTGAGTACCTTTGCTCACGAAGTTTGGCAAAGTTTGCAATCAAACATGACAGGAGGTGTTGACTCACTGGGGCCTTAGAGTTTTTCTTAATTCTGAGCTACCAAGAGCCTTAGAGTCAGTTCTAGCAGCAGCCTGACTGCTGATGCCATTGCCCATGGGAACATCCCTAGCGTTTACACTTGCTAGTGTTTTCTCAGACACATAGTCAGTGCTTTGATTAAAAAGTATATCCTATTTTTAACCTTTATATTGCTTGATAAAATCACCAAATGAGCAAGTGATTTGAGTTTTCCACTCATTGCTAATTGAGTCATGTTAAGCATTACACTTTGGCTGAACCACAATACCATGATCAACGATCATGATATTCTGCCACATCGGGTCGCAGGGCAGAGGAAGAGCTGTTGTACTGGAGCCTTTTTATAGATGGTATATGCTAAGTGCACTCAATCGTCCTTTATTTAAAGACTTCTTTCCGTTCTCACCCTTTGATATCATATTGACTGCTATTACTCATATGCTGAAAGGAGGAAATAAGTATATTATCTTATCTTTTAAAAGTGACTTTTGTGTTTTATTTTAAACAGAAGTTGCATTGTGGTTACTGTGTTTCTGCAGATGTTTCTGAATTGGTAATACTACCCCCAGTGTAAGGGGGCTGAATTTTTAGCACAAATAAAGGAGGCTAAATTCTTTTCAGTAACAGATTAAATTTTTATGAAAGATTTTGTAAATGACAGGAGAAATGGAGCCTGTGTTACAAAAGATTTTGGGGCAGCCTTCTTATACAGATACATAGTGGAAATTTGATCCTTTTGACAAAATTGTCTCAGGCCTCTCATGATTTCTTTTTGTCTACAGAACCCCCGACTCCTATCGCTCCTCCCGAGCTGCTGGCGGTCGGAGCTACGTACCTGTGGATCAAACCCAACGCCAACTCCATCATTGGAGATGGGCCCATCATATTGAAGGAGGTGGAGTATCGGACGACCACTGGGAATTGGGCGGAAACGCACATTGTAGACTCCCCGAATTACAAACTGTGGCATTTGGATCCTGATGTGGAGTATGAGATCAGAGTGCTGCTCACTCGCCCTGGGGAAGGAGGGACGGGTCCCCCCGGACCACCGCTCACAACAAGAACAAAATGTGCAGGTAGGGTTTCTACTGCTTTACGATGGACACAGATATTGTGGTTCACTTACTAACACATTAACAAATGGTCCTCCGCACATCCTTATTGTAGTTGTGCTTTGTCGGTGTCATGGTTTCAGCTGAGATACAGTTAATTTTCTTCACAGTAGCTAGTATAAGGCTACGTTTTGGATTTGTGCTGAAAACAGTTTATAGAGATATTTTTTGTTACATAGAGATGTTTTCATTCCTGCTGAGCAGTGCTTACACAGAGTCGAGGTCTTTTCTGCTCCTCACACCACCCCACCAGCACGTAGGCTGGGGGTGCACAAGGAGTTGGGAGAGGACACAGCTGGCACAGCTGACCCCAGTGACCAAAGGGATATTCTGTACTGTATGATGTCATGCTCAGCATGTAAGGGGCTTGGGAAAGAGGGAGGAAGGTGGGCAGTGGCGTTCGGAGTGATGACATTTGTCTTCCCAAGTTGCTGTTATGCGTGACAGAGCCCTGCTTTCCTGGGGATGGCTGGACACCTGCTTGCCCATGGGAAGCGGGGAATGAATGCCTTGTCTTGCTTTGCTTGTGTGCGCGGCTTTTGCTTTACCCATTAAACTGTCTTTATCTCAACCTACAAGATTTCTCACTGTTACCCTTCCAATTCTCTTCGCCATCCTGCTGGTGGGGGGGAGTGAGTGAGTGGCTGTGTGGGGCTTAGCTGCCAGCTGGGACTAAACCACGACAGTCAGTGATCTGAATTGATACTATGGATTTTGAATATTTTACTTCTTATTCCATAGGCAAGTGCTTAAGAAACTGTTGTTTTTATGCATGTAGTGCATTTGCCAAACTTTCTGCTACAGTGTATGGCTGCTTTCTGTTGAAATGGGCAAGCAGATGAGAGTTTTCCAACCAATTCTCCAGTAGGCAAATTGTTCTTAAGACTAGTCTATTGTAAAATTTTCATCCTGTAAGTGCATAACAAAATATATGTTGTTCTTGGGTAATGGTTCAGTATGTATTATTAACAAATTGACAGTGTTACCTAATTTACGAGTGCAGTGTGGTGAAGCAGTAAGCATTTAGTTTTTAAAATACATTTTTGTATTCCATTTGATGGAACAGATTCTCCTCACTTCTGACAAAGAAATCTGTTCAAACACTGTGCAGCGTCTTTCCTTTGTCTTTCATATTGGAACAGATCAATTTTGATGCAAGGACAGCAACAGTCTATCTTCTTTTTAAGCCATATTGGCCTTTCCAGGAAAAACTAAAGGATCATGTTCCTCATGTTTCAGATATATTGGCTATTCATCCTGTTTTCATACATTAATCATTAGCCATTAAGGGAAATCAAGCTCTGTGCCTTGCATGGGGATAAACAAAGCAGTTTTCTACCTAGTGTTTTTTTTCCACCACACAACTCTTTTCTCAAGGTTTGCATTTCTGTAATTTTCACAAGGTCCTTACTGTAGCGTGAACAAAAGACAGGGGCTAAAAGGATGCTCTCCTTTTTCTGCAACTTTCCTTCCCTCCCCACAAATTAGTGGTTTACAGAAAGTGGATTTAAGTAGTGGAGAGCTTATACAAAGGCGTTCTGGTTCCAGTTGCTCTTTCTGACCAAAGTGTGAAGAATGCATCAAGAACAGGTTATAAAGCAGTGAACATTTAGTGTCTCTCTGAGAAGAATTGCTTTTAAAAAAAATAAAAAAAATCAATCTGAGCATGAGGATGTGGCATGGAGGTGTGTTTGCTGTATTCAGCATGTGGCTGTTGGTAGAAGGCAGATGTTTGGAGGCTTTTCCACAGCTGGGTGGAAGCATGGAATGACATGGATGATGTCCTGGCCTATTTGGGAAACTGGCATATGCCCTGCTGCTCATCTTTTGGCTCCTTTTGTGAGTGTGGTCAAATTCTCTAATCCTCAGCAGAAATAACTGCAGGCTTGGCCTGGGACTATGCATTTGTATATGGCAATGTGATGTGCTGAGATTTGAGCTGTAGTTCACGCGTTGTGACTTGGCAGGCACACTCTGCAGCAGCCAGACTTGCAAACTTTTCTGTATTGCCTGTAAAGATTGCTCGCTTTAGTTTAATTCAGGGCTTTAAAAAAAAAAAAAAAAAAAAAAAAAAAATGTTGGCTTTGTGCTTAATGAGGTCTTACACTGGATCCCGAATTGCTGAGTTTCCTTACTCAGCATAGGTATCAACTGACATCATGAAGGATGACGTAGATAATTTGTTCAAAAGGGCTAAATAGTGCCACTTGCTATTTTCTGTCCTAATTTACTAATGAAAATCTTACTGGAGGAGGTCATTCTATTAATGTTAGTTGTCATACAGACCTTGCTGAGATTGATGGTGATGGCATTTATGTTTTGTTTGGGATATTGAGTGGGAGAAATTGTAATGATCTTTATCTAAGCATGGGCTTGAAGGAAGAGAGACTTACCCACTATCTAAAGGTGTACAACTTTCACAAAATGCCAACTGAAATGATAGACAAGAAAATGCAGCTCATTATTCCAATTTCCATATGTCGTGGAACTCCTTCAAAATACCCTATTTTGAGGATAATTACACAAAATGTCCATGGTAAAGATTTTCAAAAATGTTCTGAAGCAAGAAAACAGCACTACTTCCTTGATTGTCTTAGAGTACCTAATGAATTACATCAGTGAAAATGGAGTGTTTTTTAAAATAGTTGAGGGATAAGTGATGCTGCTTTTTTCAAGTGGATTTTTTGGTTCTTTTTTTGTCATTACTTTTTCTTAGCAAGAAGGAAGTACCAAACTCCTACACATTTGTATGCAATCAGTGGATGACTGGAGTAGTCCTGGTTTAGTGGACTGTTTAGTGTTGGTACTGTGTTGATTAGGCCCACTAATAAAGATAACAAAATTGACTGGAGAAGTAATAGGAGAGAATATCACCTATACTGGAGAAGAAGTATTTATTTAAATTGCAAGAAATCAGTGTAACCATAAAGTGTCTGCAACCTTCCAACAGTGAGAAGGCATCGTCCCTTTTACTAAATAATTTCCTTCCTGTCTTTGCCATAGACATTGTGTACTTGTGTGCTCGGGAGTCTGAGTGACTACTGGCATAGCCTTCAACTTAGGCACACCTTGCAATGAGAATCTTAATTTTTATTTTCATCTCTGAATTAGAAACAGGATTTGGGAAGGACCACGCTTTTCTTCCACTTCAAATCAAGTGATGGAAGCTCATTTACGAAGTTGCATTTGTCTGCTGTGAGTTTCTTGACTGCCAGGCTGAGCAAAAGCATGACCAAAATGGCTCAGCATGAGCTTAGAAAGTCATTACACCACAGCACAACTCTTATCTAGATCATTCATGATTTTCAGATTTTTGATCAGAGTGAATGGAAGTTGTTTACATGGACTTTAAAAAGTTTTTCATTACATAAACCCCATAAAAACTAATTTATGAAAGGTCTTGCTCTAAATAAGCACAAAGAAGTTTTATTAAAATGGATAATATCTAAATTTCTATAAACAGTATGTGCCCAGGCAGCCATTATCCCACTGGTGATGCTTTTGGTTTTCTACAGGATACCATTATAAGACTTCATTTATATTTGATCGTTAGAAATGATACTGAAAATTAAGTCCCAGCTTGCCTCCTTCCAGGAAAAGCCAACTGGCAGAAAATACAAGAAACCCTGCCTTTTAAATGAATGATTCTTTTCGTTTTTGTTGTGGATTTGAGGGGGGCAAGGGGGGGCGGTTCATAGACTGTGATAGGTCGTGACTTGGGGCAGGAGAAGATTAAATGACCTTGAGGCATAAACCTCACGTCAGTCAGAGGGAAGAGTTGCTCAGCAGGGAATGGGGAAAAGAGAAAGCTTGCTTAAAGTTAAGACCAGACACAGGGTTGAGGGGTGGTTAAAGGAAAAGAAGATATAAAATATTAGTTTTTACTCCCAAAATGAGAGGTTGGGGGAGATAACAGGATCAGAATGATATGTTTGAACACCGTTCCTGTTAGTGCTTAGTAGCTGAGCACTGGTCTTCCGAGAGTGAGTTTTTTTCAGCCATCCTCAACAGTTAAATGGAGGCTCTTCAAAATCCTTGTTTCATGGGCTTCATTCCAGAGGGTGCTTTGGAAAGCTGTGTTTTGGAAAGCTTGGGGCTTGTTTTCTTCTCTGTCCTTGTTTACTATTCCCCTGCCTTTTTTTTTTTTTTCCTTCTTCCTTTCTCCTGTTGCCACAGAAAGGGAGAATAAGGGAAAAGTCCTTTTTTCCTCTGGTGGATGAGAAAGAGAAGGGAAGACCTTGCAAAAGAGGTCATCAGAGGTGGTGGTGGGGAATCTCCTCTGAAAAGTGTTTGCCTTCTAGTGAGACAAACTCGCCTGAAAAGCAAGGCCAAAGAGTAACATTTAAATGATTAATAAAGGGACAGAGGTAAGACTTTCCTTAAAAATAGTATTTAGACCTGGTTAAAATAATATCTGGGAAAGCTGTCTTGGAACATTAGCTTCTCTGCCTTTCTGGATGATGACAACAGGTGACTCCTAAGTTGAGGAGAGTTTTGGGACCATGAGACTTGGAAGCAGGAACCTTTCCAGTCTGACAGGAGAGTTGCTTGGTAAGGAATGAGAAACCCTGTAATCTCTCTCTGCCCCCGCCCCCACCCCCCACCCCCCAAAAAAAAAGGTGTGGCAATGATTCTTCATAGAATAAGCTTATGACAATAGGAGGTTTGTCCTCATATGAAAAAAAACTCACGCGGATCACACGCAGCCTATCTCTTAAGATAAGCTGCTGGGTTATTCGGCAGGAGGATGTGATCGAGCTCCTGGAGAAAGGAGCAGCTGTCAAGATCAATACTCAATTTTTGTTCTTGGCCTAGGGAAATAAAAGTTAGTCTTGAATGATGTGGCTGAATTCAATACTCCTTTTAAAAATAGTCGGGATAAAGTAGCTGATATAAATGCAAATAATCTGTACATCTGATATGGTGTTGCGAAATCATTAGAAAACCTTTTCCTTTACTTATTATTAAAAGGTACTTTGTTGCCATGAAATCTTGCAGAGTTTATAAGCAGTAAGCAACTCTTGCCATTTCTTTGTGGTTTTAAGACTATGTTTTCATATTTTATAGCAATGTTTTTGTCTGTTGCTCTGTTACAAATGAGAGGACAAGGAGGTAGCTGTGTACTGTTATGAAATGCACAAACTGAACAACCAGAAGGTTACTTGGTTCTGTGCTGAGTATCAGTTGTTACAACAACAGGTTCAAAAATATTTATTTCTGATTTAATTTTAAGGTGAGATCTCCTGTTAAATAGGAAACATTCACACGTTAACGTTGAAAAATAAGATTCAGAGTTGCTATGCTCCTGCCTTCATTTTTTTCAAGCTTACAACAAAAAACCCCAAACCTGAACCCCCCCGATACATCTGAGTGAGAGCACTACGCAAATGGCAAAGCAAGTGATTTGTAAGAGTTGTGTACAGCTGACGTGTAGCTATTATTAGAATCACTGCTTCACACACTAATTGAACTTGGAGTTGCTCTAAGCCTTGTCCTAAAGCACGCAGTCATTGCCCTATTAATATGAGTTAAATTTTAACTCTTGCCTCCACTGTCTTCTACAACTTCTTTGTAGACCTCTGAGAAAATAGATGTTTATTTAGCAGGATTGCCTACTTTTGCAAACCACTTCCTGTAGAATATTGGCAGTGAAGGAAAACCTTACCTGGGTTTCTTGTTTCCTATATTGGTAAATGCTGTGAGGGACTTTCTTTTCTCAGCTACGATAAGACAAGCTTCCACAGCACATGTTCTGCTTGTGTTCGGTTTTGCTTTCTTGCTAAATTCCCTGAACCAAAGGCTTGTGTAGCACAATGAAATGCAGTGGTTGTTCTCTTCAGAGCGCGTGTTCCCAAGAGCCGTGGAGTGCCGCAGGTGAGCTGTTGAGAATGGCGTGATCTTGCGTCTGAGTTTGGGATCCCACAAAGCCTGTGGGACCAGTACCCGTTTTAGTGACGTTGTTCGCTTAGCTTGATGGATCGAAACTGTTTTCATTCCACCTCAGTAGCCTTCGGCATGTCAGCTAGAGAGATAGAGTAGAGTTACAAAAATATGATATTCTTTGTTTTTTTGATCCTCGATCTCCAATTTGTACTTGGAAACAGCCTGGTAGCATTTTTGAAAGATAGGAGCTTCATCTATATCACATCCTAACAGCTTAAGTCCCTTTGCATATAAGATGTTGATTTTCCCTGCCAAATTGATTAAATGGATAATAACTATATTTCTGCTTTATTCTTTCCCCCTGCTCACTTAATATTTGATGGAGTAGAAAGACAGTATCTACCCCTTAAACATCAGCTGGAAGAAAAGGTGAAGTATTTCTTGTTGATATGCATGTCAGAGCAGTATGCTTTTCTTGTCTCTCTCTGTCAGATCTCAGCTCCTGTTTAGCCCGTGGTGTGTACCTTCCAACCTCCTGGACAATACAGACAGTGCTTCAATTCAAACTACAGAGCTCTGTAGGAAGCAAAGTGTATTTCTGGTTTCTCTTGAAGTTGCAGAGGTGCAGTTGGTTGCAGGTATAGGGGTGTTCCAGGCAAAACATGTGTCCTTGAGGAACTACCAATATCGAGTTATAGGTAGATAACTCATTAATATAGATATATTAATGGTCTAAAGTTGTGCAATGGTCTAAAGTTGCGCCAGGGCAGGTTTAGGTTAGACATTAGGAAAAATTTCTTCACAGAAAGGGTTGTCAGGCTCTGGAATGGGCTGCCCAGGGAGGTGGTTGAGTCCCCGTCCCTGGAGGTATTTAAAAGAAGGATAGATGAGGTAATTAAGGACATGGTTTAGTGGTGGGATGGCAAGGTTAGGTTAGCGGTTGGACTTGATGATCTTAAAGGTCTTTTCCAACCTAGATGATTCTATGATTCTATGTATTGAGGGTAGAAGTGTGGTCTGAAGATACCTTTCAAAGAACAGAGGATAGATTACATCTGTGAATTAGTTACTGCCAAAGAATTGGAAAAAGAAGGAGCTATGTTGTCAGGGATGTAACAACAGCAATGACCTATATGGAACAGAAGGAATCTGGGAGGAGAAGGGAGGTAATTAAATGATGAAAGGGGAAGCAAAGTGTTTTGGTGCACTTTGGATGACTGACTACATACAGGACTCTGAAAAGCCGTATTGTTGGAGCTGACAGGACACTTGGTTTGGCATGAGGCCACGGTCCCATCCAAAGTGCAGGCACTAAATTCAGTGTGTTGGAAAGCAGCAATGTGCAGAGGAGAGGCTGGAATTTATTGCTGGAGCCCATCAGTATGCCATAAATCTGGTATTTGTTTCTAGCAGTGACCAATGCCTGACAATTCCCGAGTCTAGCAAAGCAGGTCGCTCATTGCCTTTAACTATGGTACATATGGTGAGGAATTTTCTTTATCCTGATCCCTGCAGAAGATCAGCTTTTTGTTCTGAGGCATGGGGATTCATTGCCCTTATCTTAGTCTGCATATATACAGTTATGAATATAAAGGCAGTCATAATAGTGCTTTGGTCTCGATTTTTTTTCCAGAGGGATTTTGCTTGTGATGGATTTAAATTCTAGGGATTTATTTTTTTATCTGCAAAGGCAGTTTGCTATCCAGGAATATTTTTTATTTTTATTTATTAGGATGAAGTCGTTACTCATTTCCACATCACACTGTTTCTGCTTGGTGGTGTTGCTGTTTAATGTAATGGCTTTCTATAATGTGGTTTGAATACAGCATTATTTTCTGAGTGGGCTGGCTGGTCAGTAAGATGACAACTTTCATAAAGGCAATAGTTCTTGCGCATGGTGGGACCTCATGACTTCTGACAAAAGCAGTGAACCTGCCTAGCATTTATTTTCATGCCAGCTGAATTTAGGACGCTGTTCTTTTTGATATTTCTTGACTCCTGAGTTCTGCCCAGGTTTCATCCCAAATAGCTTGCGTATTCCTACTCTGAAGATGCAGAAACGGAGAGAGGAGAAAACAAAACAAATAAGCCCAAAACAACCACCACCACCCCATTCTGTTTTCTCAAAGAAATCCCTGAGCACTGGTTGACCTCGTGGAGCTGTGGATTTGAGGCAGATAAACATCTGTTGTGTGCACCGTACTTTTCTAAGTGAATGTGGTTTTGAATGAAATTTTAAGTGAATACAAACCTGTTTGATTTTTCTCTTGTTGCAGTTTTTTCCAGGCTGTATTTCTAATTGAAATATGCTGGGCACACGTGAAGGCGATGTACAAGGAGGTCACTGACAGGAGAGTCAGGTCCACGTTAATGGTTTCAGATCTTCTGGATTGGAGCCAGGACAGAAGGGTTGTGCAGGGAATCTAACCCAAAATTATGGCACCTTCAGCATTACCAAGCCACCCCAGGTTAATCGGAGACCTGAGTTCTCATCTTTGTGCACAACACAATGTTGTTTGAATTTTCTTGTACATGTTGAGATAATTGTGTGATTCCTCTTTTCCAGCTCACTTAAACTATGGAAGGAGAGAAAGCAAATAAGCAGATATTTGATGTGTTAATAGCTTCTTTTCACTTTGCTTCTGCAGCTTCATTTCAGCATCCTCAATTTAAGGGTGTCTCCAGTGTGGTCCTAAAAACGTGACTTCACAGGACTCTCTCCTTAGCTTGTGCAAAACTGGCACTGCTTTACCAAAGTCAGCATTTTACATCCATTGAAAATCTGGCCCACAATTTGCAAAAATGGGCCAGGCATTTTTTTCTTGATTGTCGCTCAGTCCCCTGCTAAAAGCAATTTATTTAAATTGCATGGTGTCTTTTAGGCTTCAGTTAAGTGGCATCTTTCATAAAATTTCATCCCTTATTACCATATTATTACTGTTTCTGTTATTTTTTTGAGTGTGCGATGAGATGATCGTTTCCAGATGTCGCTTTATACGAGTGCAAAAAGCCCGGTTAGTGGGAGGAAACTGGAAAGGATAATGCTATGTGTGTGTTCTTGCAGTGCATGTGTTAAGCATTGAACTTCCACTGAGGAGCGACCAAAGGGAGGTGTCTGTTTTCCTTCTCTATGTAATATATACCATAACTCATCCCGGGAGTGAAATGACAGACCCGGTCTTGCAAAGCATTTATTAAGCTCTATGGGTTTGCATAGTCATGATCCTGTCTTTGTCCTGGGACAAATGCTGCTCGCTGCTTCCTGCTTCTGTTTCTTTTTGCCTTTCCAAAGACAGCTGAAACATAAATGACTTTCATTTTTAAATGTATTTTTAATGTACGCAAGTCTGCATTAAAAAGCACTCAAATAATAAGAGGCATTTTAGAGTTTATACACTGAAAGTGCCCAATTTTAAACATTTCAAAGAATGAAATGTATGTTAATTGGCTTTCTTGGAAGCTCTAACATACAATACAAAAGCAAGGCAGGGGCCAAATGGAAGAGTGCACTACATTTTTAACCTCATGTTAATGCTTGTAACCCTGAGATATTTGTAAGACATTTAGGAACGGTTTTGTTCCTTACGTATTTAGTGGTTTTACATTTTGTTGTAAATATTTTACCCTTTTATTTCTACCCAGTGGACTCTGAAATATTGAGATGAACATGACTTCTTGTTTAACACTTGCCAACTTACCCAGATGAGCAGGGGTGTTGCAAGCTTGAAAAAAAAGAAAAACAAAATAAAACATGTGGATATCTTAAATATTGTTGCAGAACCAGCAGATGGAGTGTGAGAGTACAAAACCTTTTTTGTAAGGGTGTGTGTGTCTGTCTGCACAAGTACATTGCATTTTCATACTGGTTGTGTTTGAAAATGGAATTTTATTTTATTTTTTAACCATCTGTTCCATCCATGGACATTTCTATGACTCATTATGTTATGGTATCTGAATATGACAAAACCAAGAGTGAAGCAGAGATCTCATTCCTCTCTGGGAGCTGCAGGGATCCCTTTGTGTCTCAGTTCACGTTACGCAGGTGGAGAAGCAAAGACCCCCAATCTCCCCAGGTTTGGGATTGTAATCCAGAGGATTGCCCTGACCGTGGGGCTGGGTAGGGGTTGTCAATTTAGTCACCATTTTAATTATTTGTTATTGTACTGAGTACAAGAAGGAAAGAAAAAAAAGGAAATGTGTTTTCAGCTCTTTTTAACTTATTTTTGCATTTTAGTTTTATAAACTAAAAAGCTTAGAAGCTTTTTCTTTTTTCTATGGGCTTTTTGAAAATATGAGGCAGTGTAATATTTTATGATTTTAGAAATACCAGTCAAGTAGACCATAGCTGTGACCATAGCAAAGTACATCAAATTTTGCTGGAGAGCATCAAAATCAGACTGACAGTTGATATTACAATGTATTTCACTCAAGATCCGCAAATCCTCATTTTAGCTGCCAATAATCCTTCAAATTATTAAACTAAAGTCGTGGTGCAGAGACCATTGGAAAGGGGTTTAAAGCGAGACCACTACTCATAAGATAACAAAATCTGAGAGCCTTAACGTCACAGTTTCCTCCCCGTGGCACTTTGAAATGTTTGAAACATTTACTAGGGAACAAAAAAAGAAGCAGGAGGGAAGCGGAATCTATCTCACAAATAGATCCAAACCTCCAGAAATTGATTTGTCAATTAATGAAGTTTGACAAAAATCTTTGAGCTTGAAAGATTAGATTATGTATCAAGGAAGTCCGCTGCTTTGAAGATAAAGCTTTCAAGAGATTAAATTTATTTTAGTAATGTTTTTAATAGGCAGATAAACTGTTGGCATTAAGTTGTCTTTTTTTTAACAGAGGAGGGAGTGAGGCAGAGGAGTGGGATGCCAAATTGAAGCGAAGGAATACTGCACCAAAGGCAATCTTATGTATGAACTACTGTCTGTGTATGTACAAAACCAGTTCTTTCCAGTTGGTTTTATTCTCCTCGGATAATTTTTTTAATGTAGTATAGGCGTAAATCTTTCCACCGGCTTTTCTATAGGTCATTTTTCTATAATGTTTATTTTTACATTCATAATACATTCCTCTGCAGAAAGATCCACATGATTTTTTTTTTTCCTGGGCAGAAAGAATCCCATTGTCACTAAAGAAATTGTGCCTGTGAAAGCAAGTCTATAACTGTGATGGTTTTTTTCTTTCATACAGAATTAAAACTGGTGTGCCAGTTCAGACAAAGCAGATACCTTTGCTGCTGTAAGAGAGCCCAAATGTCTTCGAGCTGTTGTCCAATACACACAGGAGATTAAAATACTGGTGTAAAGTGTTGCATGGTACATTCTATAATGTACAGAAATCACTATGTTGCATCCTGTAATTCCCTCTGTGGTGATGGGAAGGGTCTTTGGCGGATAAATGTAAAGGCTTTTGTAAACACAAATTCTCCTCCTTCAACACGTTATGGACTTTTTCTTTTAAATCACGTAACAATGCATTCCTATTTGTTTTGGCTATATAAGACTTCCCTTTCCTTTGTGAAAATTCATCTTTCTTGATTCTGGTCTCTGTCCTACTCTTCTAAAGAAATCAGGAACCACAGAGATGAAAGATGAACTTTGCAATCCTTACATAAAATCTACAGTATGAAAATGACTTTTGTATCTACTGCTGGTGTTCCCTTTTACGTTTGGAAGCTGTTTTCAATAGTTGTTGCTTCCAGTTAGTGTTGTGCATGTGAACTCCAGATACGCACCTTCTGCCAGCCTTCCACTCTCTATGAAAGGCTGAGGCAATTTATAGCTTTCCCTTGATCCAGCTGGCACGGCAGAGCAAATATTTACTTATTTTCACACAGAAGCAAATATCTTGGTATAAAAGAGTTGGAATCACGCTCTGTGCAAACAGGTGCTTCATACAATACTGGCACATTATGCTGCAGCCGATCAGGAATTTATATTGACTCTCCCAAGGCTCTCGGGCTGCTGGCAGTGTGGTTGGACCGAGGTTCCCAGGTGAGTGTCAGTGCTCCCGGGTGATTGGACTTGGTTCGTTAGTAGCAGTGATAGTTTGTCTATCCCTATTTGTCTCTGCTTATGTCTCAATGTAAAAGATCCTCTTGCTTGTAACAAGAAATAATCTCCAAACCTGATCATGGTGGCTTGTGCTAAAGGTAATATTATCTTGTTAAAGTACTCTTTAGGCTGTAGAAACGTACCTGTGTGCTGAAGGCATAATAATTATCAGCTTGTTATTCCTGCCTTTTCTCTGTCACAGGAGTGTCCCTTGGCAGGAAAGTGCTGAGATGTTTTAAAAATTAGCGCTGTTTATCGACAGAGGGGAAGGCAGAGCATTGCCTGTGATGCAGGTGTGTTAAGCAAAGGTAATGTTGTTCGAAGTCCAATGTAAGAACCTAAAAGGAAAGGAGTGGTGGGATATTTTTACGCTATAGCAAAATACTCTAAAAATTCTTTTCAAACAACGTACTGTTTGCTGGGGTGTGTGTTTTCTGTTCTGAATGGCTTCAGCGCTGTTGAGTTTCTTTGTTCAGGAAAAGAGGGTTTTTTTTCTGGTTAGACTGATCTGCGCTAAAATATTTGTACTTTCTCACCTTAACTTTGGGCATGTCGTGTAACAACAATAAGTAAAAATGAAGGAACTTTTGCTCATATGTTAGTACTTCAACCACAATATTCCAGTAGGGATCAGATCCTGTGACCGCCTCCTCTCATTTGCAACGTGCGGCTCTGGAACCTTCACCATTTGTCTTGTTTATTCAGCTTGCTGGGGCAGCGTCTGCCATGAAGAATCTACAGAGTGTCTGGCAGAGTAGGTCCTTTTTGTGTTTATGAGGGGGCACAAGCTTATCTGCTATTTTTCATGCTAGGTGTCTGAAAGTTTGGCATCCACAACTGCATTCTAGTGTTTGTTCCACTTAGAAGCTGATTCTCGAGTAACACCAGCAAGAGGATGCCATATTTTTCCAAAATGATGGGAGTTAAGGGGAAGTAGGAGAAGTTGTAGAAACTCTGACTATACCAACTTTAGATGACTGTATAATGAATTAATATTAAAATCTGCACATTCTGTGAAATGAACCATTTGTTTAACAAAAATAACTGAAAGCTATTTGGCCTGCTATTGGTGTGGCCATGCTGGATGTTTTCGTATGTGCAAAAGATTGAATTTTCCACTCAAAAGTCCTTGCCATGAGGTCAGCACTGGGTGAGGTTGGTGGGAATGGGATGCGTCTGCATTTACATATCCTCCAGAAACAGCAAGATTATAAAGAATGGGTAGTGCGTGTTGCTTTTTTCAAATACACTTCTCTTATTCATAGTATGAAAAAGGACCTTGCAAATAATTCAGCATTTTTTTATCTGTGATTGCTGCGGTGTGTCCATGATTACCTAATTTCAGATCTGGCAGTGTTAGTCTCTCCAGAAGTACTTACGAAATCACAGTTTAAATTAGTGAAATAGAAGGGATTATGTGGCACTATGCTATTCATCTTACAGAAATATTATAATTTTTTCTTGTATGAGTATTAGGAAGCATAATGTCAGAGCAATATGATGCTATACAACCCATTGTGGAGGAGGCACTAGAGGTTTCTGCAGTTGCACCTGAGATCTAGAGTTGTGCATTAGTTTTTCCAGCTGGAGAAATAGGGACATAGGGAAATGGGGTCTTGCAGCCATGGGGCAGGTGTTCTGTCTTACTGCGGCACAGAGGAGGATGGTGGTCCAGCCACCACTCATCCCTGATGCTAATTTGAGGTTTGTGATTTCTCAGAGTGCTCAGTTGGGAAACTCTGGGTTTATAGATCTTGTGTTTAAGTGCATTCAAAATGCATACGAGAGGGTTTTATAAATGAAATTACGTCTGATTGCTGCTATAAATAGCGCAAAGATTTAGACGCCCATATACGTTTCTTGGCTGCCCTGTCTCTGCCTCATTCTTAAACAGGTTTTGCACATGAGGCTGTTTCAGCCAACTCAACTCTTCCCTTCAAATGATGTTTTCTTCTGCTGTCTCCGAGTTCTGAAATCAGGTTCCAAGTTTTCTCCTACATGACTAAAATCTATCACATTCAGTCCCTGTAAAACAGCTTTTCCGTGCTCGGTGATGTATTTCTCTCGCTGTAGCACCTGTCCTCTGCTAACCATCCCACATGGCACAATCAGTTTTATCCATTTGACCACTTTCAATTGGGTTGCTTAGCCCTTTTCAGTTGTCAGCAAATCTTAACAGTTACTCTGTTAACCCAGACGTGCCGACCTAGACATATGCATTTGTCTGCTGACCACGTATTTCCCATTGCAAGTAAATAACTCTAAAACCAGGCTATCCTCTAGAGGTTAAGCAAAAAAAGCAGGACAACATTAAATTGCTGAGTTACAGACTTTATAAACATCATGCAGAAATCTCCTGTATTCACCACAGGAGGACAAAACCTGCCACACTGTGCATGAGATTTGCACAGAAATCACAAAATGGCATTGCCTCTGATCATGTACTTGAATGTGTTGACAGATAGGAATGCTTTTAAACTCAAATACCTTTAAGACTTTATGAAACAAATCCTACCTTAGGTTGCCCCCAGGGTTAAGGGCCAGGGTTCTACTGGTATATCACCTTCGGCATTTTCATTAAAGTGGTGGTCTTTCATGGAGTCAGGCTGAAATAGCAAATTGTAGCCTGTAGCACTCCATCTGTTCCCTCCAGAGAGCATGAGGACAGTGTGAGATGCTCTGGGCACCCTTCGCACTACTGCAGGTTGCCTTGTTGTGTATTCAGAGCACAGAAATAACAATAACGTGGTCATATTCTGGGAAGTAAAACTGAGCAATTCCCAGATTGTGTTGACAGGTCTATCCTTAAAAATCCTTTCTGCTTTGATTTTGTGGTATTTATGAGAGTTACAGTACTGTTGGTCAAAAGAGCTCAAAAATCCTGAGTCAGAAACCAACTCTCTCTTTCCCCACTCCATAAATAGCAGACCCTCACTAAATTTGGTCTGGTTTGTTTTTAAACCCTCCTTTTGCTTATCCTTTCATGAGAATGGGACAGTCCCAAATTGCTCTTTCATTCTCCATGCAAAGCTGCGGGCATTGACCCCCTGCTTCCAGGCTGCTGGCTATGTTCCTCTTCTGTGCTACATCGCTCCACCTCACGATGGAGAACCTTCCCGCAGTGGCAAAGCTGACAGCTTTCGCTGTGATGACCTGTCAGAGGAAAATGGGAGTTCATTTCAGTGCTGTGGTGGGTGCACATCTTGTTCTGTGAATAAGGAGAGTAAGGTAGGGGGCAGGTTGCTAAAACAACTTTATTGGATGTGCTCCCTGTTTTGCTGTCGTGTCCAGCCCCAAGAGAGTCAACAGAGGGTGCGATGCAGAGCCAGAGCTTTGTGCTTGGCTGAGAACCTGGCTAGAAGTGCTGGTCTCCAGCCTCAAAAGGCTGCTGAGAAAAGAGATTCCCTCACTACCTACATTTACTCTTTTTGCTGTACTGGAGGGGAGATGGCAGAAGATCTGGTGCCTGGGCCAGAGATCCCCACAGAGCACCAGGGACATCTTTGCTGCCACTGGAAATATGCGTCACTGTGGCCTCTGCTGGTCACAATTAGCTCAAACAATTCCTTTGAGCTTTCTGGGTTTCTTACAAAGGTACCCACCAAGTTATATAGCCTCCCATAATTTTAGCTTTGCTTACACTAAAATACTATTCTAGACTATCTAGGGAGCCTTGTTCTGTGTAATATGTTGTCTGCTTGAAGAGAAGCGTGGGAGCCTCAGGAACTGTGCCAGTCAGTGTGATCTGCAAAGCTTTACGTGTCCTACATTGCTGAGACAACATATGGGTGTCAAGATGTACCATACTAGAGAGACATTTACAAGGGGAGATTTGACATGAAGGTTCAGAACAGCACGGCTTCTTGGCAGTCTTTACCTTGCATTCTACCAGGCTTTTTGTGTATGGTGGTTTTTCAGGTCTTGGTTTGGTTGGGTTTGGTTTGTTTCCTTCACCAAAGCTATTGTGGTATTAATATGCACTGTTCAATCTAGAGGGGAGGAACGGTGGATGTCTGGAATGCTGTTGAGTTCACCCTGGATACAGCAGTGCCGGGTTGAGTGCTGTTCAACTTTTACATTATCATCTCTCACTTCTGTTTCCTTTATTTTCTTTAAATTTTATTACCTTTCTTCTAGTGAAAAAGAAGTATTTGAATTTCAGAGCTGAGCTGGTGCTTCATCCTCGTGGGAATAAGAGGTTGGCTTCTCCTCCCTCAAAGCATAGTCTCAGATCTCCGTTTCCTTTAAGTGCTGTGCCAGCTTTCAGCTCTCGAGTGCCTGTTTGCTTTGACTGGTGTGTTAAGTGGGTAGTGAGTCCTGCTGCCTTCGGATTCTAGGTATTGTCCTGGGAGCATGAGGCATTCTGGAATAGGTTTTTTTCATCCTGCGGTTTGTGTGTAAGACCTCTGGGTTATAATTAATCTTCTTAGGAACTTGCATGGCATGATATACAAGGCATTTTCAAACAATAATTCAACCATTAAAACGTTCCTTAGATACAGTTTCATAACTGGGGGGCAAATTGCCTGAAGACCTAAACTTAAAACATTGTGTGTTTGTAGGGAGGGGGAAATAACCTCTGAGTAAAATGCATGGCAATTAAATATCTAAACAATATCACTTACTTAGAAGCAGCTTTGGGGGAGATCTCATTATTTGATACCATATAATGTGTTCTTTATAATAACGTAAGTTGGGGACATTTTGTTTCTGCAGTATATTGTATAGAGCGACTGATGCATACTCAGGGGGTGTGCGCACGTACGTACGTAAGTGCTCAATAGAATCTGCCATCTTGTGTGTTTATGCTCCGGGAACCTGATTTTTACCTGAGGATCATGCATCTTGGTACAATACTCCGGGGAAATCTAATTGTGGCATTCCGGTACCTGAAGGGGCCTACAGGATAAATGGAAAGCAACTGTTTATCAGGGACTGTAGTGACAGGACAAGGGGTAATGGGTTTAAACTGAAGGGAGGTAGATTTAGGTTAGATGTTAGAAGGAAATTCTTCACTGTTAGAGTGGTGAGGCACTGGCACAGGTTGCCCAGAGAGGTTGTGGAGGCTCCATCCCTGGAAGTGGATGGGGCTTTGAGCGGCCTGGTCTAGTGGAGCCTGGTCTAGTGGAGGGTGTCCCTGCCCATGGCAGGGGGTTTGGAACTAGATGATCTTTGAGGTCCTTTCCAACCCAAACCATTCTATGATTCTAATAAATACAGGAAGAGGCATAAAATGTGGTAAGATCATTATGTCATTGGATTACAATTTGGCAACTTGATGAATGTACTTTGCCCTTTTCTGTTCTGTGTGTGGATACACAAACGAGCAGACACACAACTACCTTTCTGAAAGGAAAGGGTCCAACGCCCTGGTACGGCACTTCAGTGACGTTTCTCCTCCCTGCTTCCTCAGATAATCACTGTTAAATTTATTTTGATGCTGCTTAAATATTTATTTATTTATACACTGAGACCGCTGTCTAAAAGGAAAAAGAAATTGAAGATTGTTATTGTTTTCAGTGTGGCTGAAACTGAAGTAGCAGATGAAAGAGGAGGAATCTCTTAATTGTTGTCTAATTCTAAGCATTGGTGTTCAAGTATGAAGGGTTAGTCAAGTAATTAAAATAAAGGAGAAGCAATGAAACTTGTTGTCGAAATGTTAAGCTTACCATACAACGATGAGAATTCAGAAACTTTGTTTAGCTTTCTATGTTAATCAGTACTGAGGAGCTATTTTCTTTATAATAACATCTGCAAGTATCTATCAATAGCGTGCAAGTGTTGATTGTATGTTACAATACTTCATTTTAATTAGACTCCATAGGAGATAGTTAAAGGGTTGATGGGGAAAGATATTGTAGCAGTAAATATTATGGCACATTTGGAAACAGAGAGGGTAAGAATGCGTTGGCTTCAATGTTTGATATAACTAACACTCTGCACTCTGGGACACACTTGTCACTGCTTTTGACTGTAGGAACTCAGTGATATATCGCATATCAGTTTGGTAAACCTTCCTTAGGGGACTAGTTTGTCACCGAAACACCCTGGTGAGGCAGACGCAGCAAGCCTTGCCTGTATTAATCAGCGATTGCTGGGTCACGCTGGCAGATGAGAGATCGTGGTGTGGCCCTTGGTTGAAGAGCAGATCATACAGAGTTGGATGCTTGACCCAGAACCAAAGAGGTGAGGGGGGGCTGGGGCTGGTTGGGGCTCAGTAGCCCATCTCAGCTTGCTGTGACTATGGGGGTTCTTCCAGAAGGGCTTGGTGAGGTGGGCAGCTGCTCGGCAGGCAGGAGAGGAGAAAGGAGTGTGTCTGTATGAGGACAGATAAGGGCATGGACTCAAATAACTGTCCCAGTCCTGTAGTCCCAGGATCCGGCAGTGGTGCTTTTATTGCCATTTTGCTTTCATTTAGTGATTGATTTCTTTTTGGCCTGTAGCCTGTTCACTGAGTCTTTAGTCCTTTACATTGTGCTTTATTGAAATCAGAGTCCTTTTTCTTGCTTTTTGGATGTAACTCTGCAGGGTCAGCAGGCTGTGGCCTTTATTCACACAAAATGCTAAACAGACTCTAAAGCCTAATTAGAAAACTGAGCAGCTTCCTTCCTATCCCTGCACGTGGTAGGGAAACTAGTTTCAGTGAAATTAAGTAACCTGGTTTAGGTTCTAAAAATGAAGAAATAAAAAAAATAATAATCAGTGGCAAACATGAATTTCAGTCTGACTCCTGGCCCGAGCACTATCACATTTAAAATGCAGTGCAGGTTTTCCTCTGGATTCCAAGTTACTGGTTCTGCTGTCCCAAGATGAGACAAAATGAGGTTTCGTCTTGTATAGTAGGTGGCAGTTTGAAGCATTAACTGCTGTGGAAGAAGATTTGAAAGGCAATTTCCCTTCTCAATTTTCTCTTAAATCATTAAAATTCATCTTCGGTTCTTGAAACATCCAAATTTCTGTTCTGCTTAGGTATCTGGATTGGAGATCTTACGATTGTTCACTGCACTGAATATCCCTGAAATTTATGGCAAACTGTTTGACACCATTTTACAAATTGTCCGTGATTCTACAGATTTATCTTTAGAAGTTTAATTTTTTCCCCTGCCAAATCGACGCTAATCTCACTATGAACTGAGTTTAAAACTACTTAAACCTGAAGTTATTTCTTTGCTTTTTACTTATTAGAGTTTTGCGCTGCTAAAGTACTTTCTTGTTACTTGTCTGTCTTCAGTTTGGACATATTCAGACTCCTTAATCCTTTGCTTTAATATATTGTTCTGCAGTACTAATCACTCTGTCATCGGTAAAGTGAATGGAGTGAGGAACTGGGGTGTGCTGGTTACTCATCCGTGCCTTATAAAAGCACCTATTTGGGAAATGAGGAGACTCAAAGTTTGTCTTAGAAGCACAGAAGAGTATAAAAATAACTTAATAACTGTGCCAACTTATTTGAATTTAAAATAGCTCTTTTTTAATTCATAAAAGCGCATGGCAGGAGTTGTCAGGCTTTGGGTGTCAGAAGGGTGATGAATTTGTGTGGGAGTGTGGAGGCTATAAGAATACCTAGGACTTTCTGTGCCTCTTCTTTAGGAAGCTTGTGGAAGGGGAATAGCCTTTTGTCATACTGGTGTCACATTTTATTTTGGTTTAAGACTGATGAGAGAAGAGAGAAATCGGGCTGTCAAGAGCAGCCTGTCTCCTCTTGCCTGTCTTTTTTGTTCCTCAAATCCTCAGCTTCTGCTCTTCCGGAGAGGAAAGGAGAGGCAAAGCTCTAGCTAATCCAAGCTGAAGCATCTGGGGGGGCTTTTCTTCTGGCCTCTGATGCCAACTGCCCCTGCTCGTACCACTGACGTCGCACTGATGCAGTGATGTACTCTCATCTCATCTTAATGTTGGCTCCCTGCCACACTTGGGTTTACTGGTTATGTTTAACTCTACAGCCAGTTTTAACTGTGAGCGCTCTGTGATGTGTTAATTCACCTGGGATATGGGAACTGTGTATGGTTTTCATGTCTAGGCAATAACCCTAAGAAGTGATAATTTCAAAAATTTGAGGTTAATCACAACACTCTGTTCAAGATACTGCGATAATGCATTCCTAGGAAGTGAAACATGGATATAGACAGTATTTATTTATATCCTAGCTATGATATTTCTCTGTCCCGGAAGACGCTGTTGGCAGCTCTTGCTGTCTGTCGAGTACCGTAGAAAAGTTGAGGGTATGAGGAGGTTCATCTTGTTCTCTGAAGTTATTCGTGTTTAAAGGCAGACACTAAAAAAGAAGGTTAAATGAATGGTGAGAACCTCTACTTTTTTTCCTTTTTTTTTTTTTTTTCCCAATTGTGCCTGTAATTGTGTGCTGCTCATTAAGTAGCCAAAGGCCTTTTGAAAACTCCTTTCATTTGAGAAAGATGCCAGGCAGAGCTGCTTGTGAAATAATTATAGAAAATGAGTGTTGATGCATGTTTTGACTCTGCTGCAGAAGTAATTCTGTCTTCTCTAGTTGAAGTAATTACATTTGTTTCTAAATAGAGGAAAAGAAACTGTAATTGTCAAAAAACCCGCATAGATCTGACTTCTACATTTATGTAGTGGCAAATAGATGGGAAGTAAAAAACTAATTATTATATTTGTGTAGTCATTATTATATATTATTCATTGAAGTGAGGTACCATTATTAAACACATTGAGTCGTGAAAGATTTGTGGGATTTACAGAATCATTTGCCTGATGGTTACTTTCTTTAGCACTGTGGAGTAGAAACATTTTTATAGTATGCTAGGTTAATAATGAACTTAGTGTAGATATCTGCAGGAACTCACTAGCCATTAATGACTTTAATTTTTTTTTTTTCCAGAGAAAGGTTTTCAGTCATTGTAAACTAGACTCCTCACATAGGGAAGGGACTACAGCTAATATTCCTGTGCCTGTGAAGTTTCTTCTCGGTGCAGATGGCCAGGGGGTACCGTTGTGTTGGCAGCTGCGGTGATACATTTGTGAGTTTTGCCGTGGGGTGGAACTGCCGTGTTTTGCGTGGGTCAGGGAACAGTCGCGAGACGGCACCGCTGCTGTTACCCGTAGGCAGCAGGGACCTGGAAGCCTTGTCAGGCAATTCCCATTTCACTCTCCATCTTTTCAAGAGGATGAGAAATATGATTGCTCACCCTGAGACTAATATCCCTGTGTTTTTCTTGCAGTATCAAATAATGTGAGAGCTTACTGCTTTCAGTGAGGACAAGGGTTAAGTATATGTTAGGGACGAAAATTCAAAAACCCTGTGTGGGAAAGCCTAGGTTGCAATGAATTGCTCAGGCTTGCTGATGATGGATGCTGTTTGTTTTTCTGTTGTGAATGTGGGCATTGCGAAAAGCACCTGTGTTCCCGGACTGCAAGATAAATCCAAATTCCCATAAACTTAGATGAACTTGCTTGCCAGCAGCCCTGGCAAAAGAAACTCTTGCCAGAGAATACTGCTCCTTCTGTATGAAAACAGGAGCGCTGTGTCGGTTTAAAATACAACAGGCAAAGAAAACATGTTATCATGCATGTCATAGGTAGCGCATCGCAGCACTGTGGGAGATCCCTGTGTCCTTGCAATAACCAGCTGGACAAGCAATTACCTGTAAGTAAATGATGGCTGCACGGCAGGGGTAATTTTTCCTGTGTTGGCTTTCCTAAATGTCATTGTGCCTCTGCTGACCGCAGTGCTTAGCCAGGCCTTGATGAGCTCAGAGTTGCTCATGGCTTAATGTGCTGGACACTGAATTGTCCTTCAGGCCTTGCTGCGGTACTTCGTCGTCTTGATTTTACCTTCAGTCCTTCACAGTCTGGGGGTGTAGGAGGGAAATCTGGTCTTTTGGCCCCTGTGATTCTTGTGACTGTAGCTAGCTAGTGAAGGTGTATGGCGGGCATCAGAACATGGCAAAGTAGCAGTTTTCGTTCCTCTGTGACTGTTAGCAATGCTGTGACCTGTGTCTCTGGCAGAACTTGAAGCTGTGTGTAGTAACTGCTGGCTAACACACTGACAACTTATAAGGTTTAGGGAAGTCCTCTTAGCATCCAAACAATAGTCTCATGGTTTTTTGTGTAATCTTCTTGCAAAGTTCTTCATGCCCTTCGTGTAGTAATAGAAACCTTTTCCTAGTCATAGGTCAGGAAGGACAAGTTTTCACTGAAGGCAGAATTGAGTATGTTGGTAAAACTGGGCTTGCAAGGCCAGTTCTGACAATTGCCCCTAAAACAAGAGTTGCAAATATTCATACTTGCTCCTTCCTCACTGGGGATTGTTTGCGTGGAGGAGCTTCTTCCATGAGGTCTGTGCTGGCATACGGCTTTCGTACCTGCAGACGTGTGCGTGAACTGTGGGGATGGTAGTCAAGTATGTCTTTGTGTGTAGAGCTGTAGTAACTCCAGCTTTGTGTGTCCAAGAAGATACAGGTCTGTGTATTTGCTGAGCTTCCATTTCAGGTTGACCCTTTTTAAAACTTTTGGTAGTTACTTCTGGAGAAACCTTCCCACAAAAGTAATTTTACCAAGGAGCGTAGCATTTACTTTGCTTTACTTCCTGGTGCTCTTGCCATGTAAAAGATGAGCTGGTTAGTCAAAAGTAATTCTCTCCAATTTAATTTCTCCACAAATTCATCCATTCCTACTGATGTCAGTTGCCTTCCCCCCCCCCGCTTTTCTTTTCCTCTGAAAAATCAACTGCTATAGCTGAAAAGGTGATCTTAACTAGAAACTGGACCTTCACTGAAACTGGGATTAAACTTTTTGGAATACACTGGATGCATTCTGGCACAATGTTCTAAAATCTTATCAGTACGTATGTGAAAGCAGAATTAGACATCCAGTATACATATTGTATGCTTGTGCCAGGTGTTTAATGATAGACTTATAATTGTTGAGTGTATTGTTAAACATAGAAGTTAAAGTGAAAGGAAGTGGAATGATGCTTTAAGTTCTTGATGAGACACTTGATCCTCTATTCAATATCAGTTAATTTCCTTGTTTCCTGGAGAGACTTCTTACCTCTCTGTCTTCCTAGTGCTTTGACTCATCTGACAATCTTAATTTGCATTTCCAGGGTCTGATAGTGCATATTTAACAGGGGTACATCGGTGTGGTATGGTGGACTGCAATGGACGGCTATTGGTAACAGATTTGCCCTAGCACTTTCTGCATTTCTGAGATCTGTGATGATTGGGAAAATGCTGCATCACCCAGTTGTTCACTGATCATGGAAAACCTGTCCGTGTAAAATCCCTGAATGAGGTTCCAGGATTAATATTGTGAGCTTGCTTTGTGTTTCAGCGTGTTTTCCAAAGAGGACAGCATTAGTTTGTTAACTGCCCTTTGCGTGGTGAACTGAGCAGCGCAGTAGGCAACAAATCTCTCTATTCCAGACCACTAGCACGACACGTCTGAGATTTTAAACAAAAATTAAATTCTTTGTTAGTTTCAGTGGCCTTTTCTTATCCTCCAGGGCTGAATTCTATTTGCAAGGCAACTTTTCTTTCAATTTTTAAGGGCAAACTGTCAAAAGTTATGCAAGAATCCTCCCTACTTTTTGGAGAGCAGGAGGTCGGAGTCCTAAGAGGTTTGTTTTAGCGTACAATTTTGATGAGTTAACCAAACCACTGCAGACTTGCATACAAATTGCACCTTAGTGAGTCATGAAATAATACTCCGTTTCCTTTTTTTTTTTTTTTTTTTTTTTTTTTCCCTTTTTTTTTTTTTTTTTTTTTTTTTTTTTTTAATTTATGTGGAGGTATACAGGGGAAANGCTTTGGAAGACACATGATGCTGTCAAGACTGTCAAAACTTCATACATTCAATTTCATCTCTATAAAAAAGTAAAATAAAAAAATACAACTCTGACGTGAATGGGAACAGGGAGAACCTGGCAAACTCTCTGACATCAAGGATTGAGGAGGATGTTGAGAGATTCCCCCTCTCCAAGATCATGAGCAACATATGTTTAACCTAGTTTTTTCTTGTTTCTTGCGGAGTAAAAAAAAGGCCATCTTTTTCCCCAAAAAATTTCCATGCTTGTGAAAGAAAACAGTATACACTAAATTTTTGTGCTAGCATAGTTTTAATGGGGAGGAATGTCTGTAACTGGCTCAGGTCTTAGTGACAGCATTGAGCTATGGACTGGCAGGTGTGAAGTCTATTTGTGGGGTCTCATGGAAGCGTGTTGGGTTACTGGAGCCTCTTGGAAATGCTGCTTTCATGCAGAAATGTAATCATCCCAATGTCTGCTGGGAAGGGCAGCATGGCAGGACACAAGCAATCCAAAAGGTTTTTGGAGTGCAGCAAGAGTAATTTTAGGTTGCAGGTGCTGCATGAGCCAGAAAAGAGGAGATTCTCTGTGGTACCTGCTACTCATGAAGAGTTTGGGACTCTGAAGGCTAGTGGCAGTTTTGGCTGCTGTGACTGTAAGATGATGGTTTTTGAGGTCCTGAGGGAAGTGAGGCAGGTGAGTGGTAGAATAATAGTTGTAATAAGGAGGATGGAGCCAGATCATCTTGGAGATGTGCAGTAAAAGAACCAGAAGTAGTTGATCTGTTTGAATTTCAAAGTTGAATGTAACTTTGAAGTTAGCTGTGCTTTGGGTGAGGAGTTGGACCAATGACTGCAAATGTCTCCTCTGTGATTCTATGATTGATTTTGTTCTTTCTTGGTCATGATCTTTAGTGGAGTATATCACAGGTTCTCAGGTCCTCCTTTAGCAAAAACCTTTACTGTTCCTCTTACTCAACAAACTTCTGACCAGGAGTCTGAATTCCCTCATCCTTGATTTTTAATGTTGCAGTATCAGCTATTAATATGTCTTGGAGGTGGGATGATGAATGAGGAAGCTGCAGACTAAATCCAAGGACTTGAGGATTTTTAATCAAGGGTTGAGGAGAACTGGGGAAGAAAACAGGACTTTATGGTCATCCTGTTTGAGGATTGTTGTTCCTACTCCAGCCAGACCAAAGCCAGTCATTCTCCCATAGATGTTATGAATGAGGAGGGCCATACTGCATGAAAAACTGCTGCAGAGATCTTCATGCAAATATTTTTCTCTACACTGTTCTTCATGAACCTTCACTGTGTGTTTTTCAACTCTGAGGGAATAGTATTTTGTGTTAACTCTATTATGCAGCCTTTAGAAATTGTCTGAGCTACTAGATGGATCACAGACTACCAAAGAGCAGCTGTATGAGGAGTGCAGTCATTTTACTCAATGGGGAGTTGCATACACTGGACTTTGAAAGACTCCATTTAAGGGGAGGGGAGGGGGGGGAGAGATCTTCAATCCCAGCATTTTTCAAGTAAATAACTCTTTAGCTTTGATATGCCTGCTTCATGCTGCCTTGTCAGTCTAGAGGAAAGATGTACCTTAAATCAAAGTGGACAACTGAGAATGAAAGCTAAAAAAAGAAAGGAATCCCTGTCATAAAGAAAAAATACAAGCCATGGTTATATATCCATTGCAGCAAGCATTCATAAGAGTGAATAGTTAATGTACAGTCTGGGCTTGAGATACTTTTGGTGAACTTTTATCGTGCACTTAAAGCTCTGCAGAGTGATGTGAAAAATAATAATGGGGAAAAAAAAATCCCCAACTACATGGTTATTTTGTCACCTTGCAGAATTTCATAATGTTACCATTATGAAAGAAAAATCTCTAATGGGCTGGTATTAGTTGTGCTGAGCAGGCAGGTACACAGTGCATAAGCACATGGATCAGGATTCATTAGCCTCATATTTTATAACTGACAGCAACATGATTAATATTTAGCAGAGCAGTAGGCACTGACCCTGAGCAGTCCTGTAGAGGCCATCATTACAGACCAGGCGTGGAGGAGGCAGTAGCATGTTATCATCATTGAGAGCATTTATCACTTTTAAGGAAGTTTGTCTGAGCTCCCAGACTTGAGTTGGCATTTCAAACGAGTAATGGCTGCTGAAAATAGGACAAGCCAATCTGCCCTTGTTGTAAGAGTATGAGGTATGTTACAGAGGTGGTGATGTGAGGTACAATACAGGATGACCACAAGTCTATCTAAACCTACTTGTGAATCCTTGCAGCGCACAGAGGACGCTTCAGTCTGACCTGTCCTGGGACCGTTGCCGCATGCTGTTTCTGACTCACTGAATAGAAAGGGGCAGAAGGTGTCCTCCTTCCCATTTCGGTGCCTGGCTTTGGTCCTTTGCTTCTGAGTTCTGAATGGTTTGTGGGAAGGGGGTGGCTCAGGTAGAGGACTGAGTTGTTGAGATACCTTGGTATATTCAGCATTTCCACAGTGTTCTTCCAATGGGTATTATTTTGGTGTTAGTTCCCTTCCTAATTTGTGTAATATTGTTGCACAAAAGATGTCAGGACAGGGTTACAGGCAAAAAGATTTAGTAGCATCTGTTGCTGATGGCAATGAAAGTTATTGGGGAGGGGAGCAGGCACAGGATGACCAAACCCCAAAACAAGGGAGAAGGGAATGGGAGAAAGGAGAAGTCTTCTCAGTGGCCAGCTGGAAAGAGAAGTGAAATCTTCCCCCCAACTCCTCTGCAGCGAAACTCTATAATACTTTGATGTAGGAACTATGTAATTTTCATAAGGACCTTCCCCAGGTCCCTGTTGTTTGCAGATGCTTGAGTTCAGGTTTGTGCTGACTGGAACATGTTTTGGGCAGTGGGGAGGTGTTGCCTGCTGAGATGAGTTAATGAAAGCCTCCAGCACTGCACAGGTTGAGGAACTGTGTACGGGCATGTCCCATGTGGGCTTCCTTCACTGGGGCTGGGTGATAGGCACCTTGGAAATGTGGATTTTCCACACCATCTACTTTCCTTGCCAGGAATTCTGTAGGAGAAGGTGGTAGTATAGAAAAGTGCTTCTTCCAGATAAACACCTTCATGACTTGAAAGGTGAAACTACAGTCAGAAGAATTTCTGATTTCAGAAGAGTAGCACGTTGTACTGTGAAGAGTAGTCAAAATACTGTTAATAGTTTTGAGCTTTGTAGGGAAGGATTGCAACAAGTTTTACCTTGTGTAGGCAAGGGCCCTGCAACAAAGGGAGACTCTGAAAAAGCAATAAAGCCAATAGTATCAGCACATCCTGCCACTGATGTCCTGCTGTTCTTACACATCCTAGAAAACCATTCTCACAGTGTGGAAAATTGTCAAAGATTTCTAGAGTATTTTGTGCTGAATTGCACCAGAACTGTGCTGCACAGTCCTCTGAATGTCATAATGGCTCATTTTGGTTTTATACTCAGAGCAAATGAGTTAATAATGGTTTATCACTTACTATAAATAATACCCTATTTCCTCCATGTAATTGTAACAGATCCTGCAGATGATCATGGTTTTGACAGACTGTAGACCCAACAGAGCTGCTTCTCTAGAGACACATTGGGCTGTTGGAAATGATGTGTGTATGGTTTTAAGCATTGAGTATCTGAGAGCATTTTCTGGAGCAGCTGGTGGTCTGTCTTACTCCAGTAAAAAAAAGCCCCAACAGTCAAGTGACCAAATTGTGTTTGACAGAGTCAGTTCTGGAAAAATTGAACTTAACCATGGAGTAAATACTGAATAGAGACTGGGATTCACTGGGAGGTAAAGGAACAGATGAGGAGTAGTACAAGAGAGAACAGCTCCATGAGGGAGAAACAATAACAGATGCAATATGCTGTATGTAAAATATGTTATTTTGTGTTAAATATTACCATTTCTCTGTGTGTCAGTCCTTCAGTAGATTTGCATGAGTATAAACTTGGCATAAACTGAGTTCTGTCCAAGCCAATGGAGTTCTGCTCAAGTCTGGTTTACGTGACCAGATCCCATTGAAGTTTGAGTTGCAAATCTTCGAGGGTGGCACTTAGCAAATTCTGGGGCATTGCATAAATAATTTCAAGACATAGAATATGTTATAGGTGATGCTCATTACCACGCTACAAAGCAGTAGATTGAAATTACCCAGTATAATATGTCTTGGGAAATAAACTCTGTCCATTTTGTGTCTCGTCAATCATACAAGGCTTGTTAAAGCAGTTGGGGAAAAAAAAAGTTCTGTAGTAACAGGCTCTGCTAGAGGACCAGCCTGGCTGGGGTGTGGAGATAGCAGCCATGCCAGTTAAAGGTGCTTTCATCAAAAGATACTCGCAGGCTCCTGTGTGATTCTTTGTGAGCAATGAGTCACTTGTAGCGTAGTCTGCTGTGAACTTCCGTTGGGAATCCTGTGGGATAACGTGGCCCTGAAATTGTCTTAAGCACTTCCTAACGCTTTAACCTGGATTTGCAGTGCAGAAAGGCTTATGTTGAAAGGCATAAATTCAGCGGTGTGCCCGGTATTTTTAAAATCTGTTGTTCTCAGCTTGTAATGATCTTAAACCAAAATATATTCAGTGCTGCAGTACTGTGTACACTGATATATGAATAGATGCATAGGTTGTAAAATGTTAGTTAATGTTTTACTTTAATGTTAGAAAAAACATGGTAGAGAAGAGAAGAATAAGGAGAGAGGTTGAAACAGCTAGAACAGGTTTTTGGTTTTGGTTTTTTTGAGAGAGAACTGACAAGTTTAAATGTCAAGGCTATATTAGCAATTAATTCAAAATACTTAATTATCACTTTGTATCCAGATTTGTTCTCTGTGCCACAAAGCCAAATATAAATTAAATTGCCTACTGCTGAAACGTGGCCACTAAAAGACTAAGACATAAGAGGCATTTTACTTGAGGAACATTATATAATGACCAATAATTTTGGTTAAAATGAGGTGGGAACATCTCTTAAGTCTCTATTTTTGTATGCAAAAAGGCAGCATCTTGGTATATCTCACATAACTGTGTTTTGTATCAGCCAGAATGGCTAGAGACTTACCTCAAAATGCTGGATGTTGCACTGGGGATGAATTTTTGTGGTTAGCTACGTTTACAGAAGCATACAAATGCTTCACTGCCCTGGGCTTTATGGTGTGTGTTTTGAGTAAGAGAGTTTGTCAGCAAACAATGCAGCATATTCCAGGAGAGCAGGGAAAGCAATTATCTTCCCTGGCACCCTCAGTTCAAAACCCAGCAATATTGTGGGGCAGGGAGCTAATTGCTCCATCTGTTGCTCTGGGCCTCTCGGAGGGAGAAGAGGTTTGTCTGCCACATTGTCTGGTGCACGACACACCGAACGTGGAGGGAAATCTGTCCAGACAGGCTGGGACTCGGCAGCAGGCACGAGCAGACTCTCGTTGGAAGTTTAAAGAGCAATTTTGCTGTTATTGCATTGGCTTTATTATAACCTTAATGATTTTCAGTACATCATTGCGGTAGCCAGAGTGCTTGTGTGTGTTATCCGTCAGACTGGGATCAATGAGGTTCGTTGTTTTCAATCAGAACTTGTGTTGGATACATTTTTCTGCCTGTTGGTTCAGTGTAATCTTGAACAAAGTAAAGCTTCTGGGTGTGCAAGCTGCTGGGGGAAAATGCATTTTGGTGTCTGCACAAATATTACATCTACATTTGCAAAAGAGGACTAAGCATACACTGGCTTGTATTGGTGGTCACTTTTACTTTGTGTAAGAAAAGTGCATTGGCTTTTCCATCTTGAAACTTGTCCTGCGGTCTCTTTGTGTCCTAACATTTGTATGGTGTTCTGATACATATATTAACATTGCTTTGTAATCTTACGTTTATGAACTGCTTGGGAATTCTGGAATGGCAATTGCAAGATATTTGTGAATTAAAAAAAAACCCAAAAAAAAACCCAGGGAATCCCAGACTGGTTTGGGCTGGCAGGGACCTCAATGCCCACCCAGTCCCACCCCTGCCATGGGCAGGGACACCCTCCACTAGCCCAGGTTGCCCAAAGCCCCATCCAACCTGGCCTTCAACACTGCCAGGGAGCCAGGGGCAGCCACAGCTTCTCTGGGCACCCTGTGCCAGGGCCTCAGCACCCTCATGGGGAAGAAAGAATTTCTGCTTAATAACATGTATAATATGGAGTGAGATGTTTACTGGTATGTGCTTTTTGTTACTGTTCACACTTAAAATAACAAGACCTTAATGCACCCTTCCCTACCTCACATGCCGGCAGAGCCTGGAGCTTCAGCTTTCACCCAGTAGATCAGCTCCACACCAGGCCTTTGGCAGCTCATCTTATGGTTTTAGGTAGCTTAAAATAACAAGAACAAAATTCAAGCCCTAGCAGGGAGAATTTCTGATTATTCAGAGTTTGTACCAATGTCAATTAATAGCTTTTACTCGTCAGCACTTTCCGTTGTCTAAAATGCTTGTGAACTTTCTGCTTCTAGACTACGAGGTGTCTCCAGTAGTGACTGAGAAGTCAGTACCTGAGTGACAGAGCTGGATTTGTATCACTGAGCCATCTTCCATAACAGCACTGCGTTCTTACTTCTTTCTGGGAGCTTTTTGGTTGAATATAAATTGTAAAACCTAATTTTATCCTGTTTATAAATGGCTGCTGGCAAGGGTTGTCAGTCATCTGCAGTATAGACAGAAAAGAAAAGGGAGGGAAATTACAAACACTCAAATATTTGCTGTCTGGATGGCTTTAATGGGACATGAGTGCAAGCTGTGGGTGTGGAACCTGGGCAAGTTCGGCTGAAGATGTTTTTATGTAGACACATCCACAAACTATGGTGAGATAGCAGTGGGGATTCTTTCTCAAAACAAGAATGTCCTTGGTGACTATCCATGTCAGTATTGACTGTGTATGTCAATATTAGCATTGAACTTGTTAAGGTAGTTTTGTTAGGGAACGTGGTTGAAGGTAAGATCTCATAAGCCTTATGAACATGACCAAGAGATGTGTGAGACGGTTCATTATTCTGTCTCTCATATGAGGAAAAAGAGCTCAGAGGAAATAGGAGTTAGTTATTATAGGTACGGGAGTTTTGAAATAAGCAGAGATGGAAGGAGCCCTGGAAGGATTGCACTGCTTCCGACAGTGCTGTCTTGTTTTGTGCAGAAAATTGTACTCTTCTGGGTTGAGTCCAATCCAGGTTTAGATCACTGAAATGATGGGGTTGTCACAAGGTGCTTGAACAGCTGTGAGTTTTAGTTGCCTTTTGGTTTTGTTGCTTACATTATGCATAACCCAAAACTTGAGTCAGCTGGGCTGATTAGCTCATCAAATGTATGAACTCCTCAGCACCAAACTTTGATCTTTGCTGTGTTAGAGATTTAAATGATAAAGAAATACTGTGTTTTTCTGTTAGGAAATAAAAAGCACAAATTTAAAGAGCCCAGGAGGTTTCTTTTAGTAGTCTAACATTCCATTTGTGACACGTTATTTTACAATATGCCCCACTTAAACCTCTCTCCTGCCCTAAATACCATCATTGAGCCTTCCAGCCAAAGACACAGTGATGTGCTTTATTTGTTCAGCCTCAGTTTGCTGGGGGTATATGCAGAGAAAGCAAAACTGAAGCACCACCTTGAAGCTTTCTTCCCACCTGGCTGGCACAGGAGAGCCAAGGGAGCAGTTCCCTGCGTTCCCAGCTAGGTATGGGATAACAGGACTGGGTGCACTGGGAGCTGCTGCCGCAGTTGTTCTCTGATGTTCCACAACTTCTCAGCCCTTTTGTGGTGGTAGCAGCAGCAATGCAGCGAGTGAAGATTGCATAGCTCTGCCTTAAAAGTGCCACCGCCAAAGGTAAAAAGCACCTTAATGCAAGGAGCTGTTATCCCCAGGTCCCATCTGTTCATGTCCTTGTCTGTAGCACATCCTGTTATCCCGGGAAGCGGGCGACGATGCCTGTTTGCAAGACCGAATCGTTTCCCTGAGCCACAGTCAATGCACAGGTTGTGAATCAGACCGTGGTGGAAAGGTTAATTTGACTTTATTGACTTTCTGAATTTTTATATTTTGATGTTGAGAATAGGATGAGTTACTTTTCTTATTTGTAAGGTTAATTTTTAGAATTTACAGCTTATGTGAGTGTGCTTTTAGATGAATACTGCTGTTCTCAACTGCAACTTAAAAATACAAAGATCAGCCCTTTAGAGTTGAGGGGTGGTTCTCAGTTTGAAGTTAAAAATAATTGAACTGGCTACAGGAGAAAAACAAACCCAGGTTTGCATTTAAGGCTGATTTTTGAGGAATTGTTAGCTGTAGTAAGTAATATTGATTTGCTTTTGGAGATTCAGAGAGTTCAGAAAGAGCACTTTTCATCTTGTGCCTTGTTTTGCAGTTACACAAAGGAAAACTGAGAGGTTTTTCTCTTGGTCTCTGTACCCAGGTACATAACTTTGGCTAAGCTATCCAACTGAGTGACATGGCTGCAACATCATCTTGGCACCTGCAATAGTGGCTGCAGCTTATTCTCTGTAAAAGTTTCAAACAACTGTGTTCCCAAGTGGTGGGGGACTTCTTCCAGGTCAGGGATTTGTCTTTCTTTAAAATATAACAAATACTTAATGTATTGCTTGAAATACTAAATAACATATAAGAAAATATATTTAAACTAAAAGCAAACACACAAAGCTAAAAGTTCCAAATGTTTAAAATATTTAGGAAAACCCCATTTGTAGATACCGAAAAAATTATCTCCCACATTTCCCGTACATGAAATGAGTTTCATGATCTCAATACTATTTTTGTATAAAGACCCCAGAATATGTGCGTACTTACTGACTGCTACAGCAGGAAGATCAGTGAGGAACAAATTCTTGAGGCTGAAGTCGCAGGTGCCTTCCAGCAGAGCTGCATCCAAAGCAAGCTGAAGCATCCCAACAAGGTGCGTAGGGCGGAGGAGGATTTTTGCCCACTGTTGCTGATGTGCTTGTTTTGTTGACACCAGTTTCCACAAGCATCAGAACTGAATCCTCTCATGTCACCTCCACAGATCAGAAGAAAAATCTGAGGCAGTAACAATCCCTGGTTTGATTTTTGTAGTGTAGCGTGGAACAAACACGACAGGAACAAGCTTATTCTTTTTCAAACCAAAAAAACCAACTTAGGCGCTTGGGCGTTCTGTGAAGATTTATTTCACGTGCAATAAAACATACAACCTAAGGAAGTAAGGCTTCTTGTAGAGCATGGCTCACTGAAGAAATAAAATAGGCAGACATATGCACAGACAGGCATACATGTGCATGCATGCGTTCACGTAGACTTTAATAGTTCATTTTATATACATGAAAGTCAATGACATGTAGTAAATGTGACCTGACACGCTGTAGATAACTTCGTGATTTGGTGATGTTCCATGTTCTAAAACTTGAAAGCATTGCTGTAAAGAGATTTTGGAATATAGATGATCTTGGCAGAGCAAACCCTGAGTGTTTGATTGGCTCAGGGAATATTGCGAACTAAGTGATAAGAGGAATTGCATGAAGACGAAGTTTCAGTTCCTGCCAGAAGCCTGGATAGTGTAAAGGTGCAGATAATTTGACACTTATCTATTTTGAGTTTTGATTCATTTCTGTAGTTGTAGATGTTCGATTGATGGAAGTGTACATGTGTAATCTGCGTACCAGCCTGTAAGGAGGAACTCATTAATTTACAAAACTTTCAGGGAGACTTGAGCATCAGCAAAGCAGGAGTAGTGCCCAGAGAGGCAGCTTTGGTGGCAAGCAGATGGGGCTCTTGACTCTCCTTCCCTTCCACTGTCATTCCTGCCAGTCTTCATGGGACGAGGACCCTTTCCCCCTGATTTTTATCACTTGTGCACATAATGCCAGGAATAGCACTTACCGCAGTGTTAAAGACCTCAAGACCTTTTGTTACTTGTTCTACTGTCAAAATTGGTTATTTGAAATCTGCTTGGACCAGGCATTAGCTGGAGGCTTTCAGATAAAGGTGCTGTATGGAGACCTCCAAGCCTCCTGCACCAACTGCTTGTTGCCCCTTTCTGAGCCGGGGCAGGAAACCATTGCCCAGGAAGGATCAGCAGTCGTGGGACTGAAAGGCAAGGTGAAACTTGGTCAGGAGACACCCTGGCAGTTCAGACCACGTGTTTTTCCTGTGCGCAGCAGTGGGTAAGAGCAGTTAAGAGGCGGCTCTGGAGGAGCAGTCTGTGCTGTGAAAGGGCAGGTTACTGGCAGGGCGGAAGGGGAAAACGGCACCTTTAGGAACACTCCTTGCTTTGGATGGGATTATTGTCCTCAAACCGCATTGCCAGGTGGTATCCTGCATCCAGCCAGCAACTTTGACTTTTTTTTTAAGTCCCCCTATGCAGATAGCTTAAAGAATTAGGCTGTATTTGCATCTTGGATCACAGAGGAAGCAGAGCAGAATACAGAAATCCTTTTAACAGCAATAGTGTGTCTGTTTTGTCGTAACCAGACAGAGAATAGTAGCTAATCCTCTCTCACGAAAAGAAAACCCTGAATGGTCCTGGATCAGTGACCCTGAATCCATGGTTGTTCCTTGAAGTTCAGGATGGAGATTTAAATGGGAAACAAATACGGGGCTAGATGATAAGTAGATAGGTGAAAGAGGAAGAGAAAAATGGCAGAAGGGATAAATCGAACGTGTCAGTACAGGCAAATGTGCAACCCTACGGTATTAATAGAGCACAGTGATGGAACTGTCGGTAATGGGAATCTACAGAAAAACAAGGCTAGGAAACAGCAGAGGTCTTTTTTGCTATTAAGCCTATGAACCTTTAGGCTACTCCCTATTAAGGCTGTACCATAAAACATCCTCAGCTGTTTCCAGAACACATTTTGTGGCAGTGACCATGGCAATATAGTGAAAGCATTGGCTGCACTTTATAGAGGCTTCTGGAAGCGTGAGATACTTGAAAAATACATGGGAGAAAAGCTTGAAAACACTTTGGGTCTGCCCTCGGGCCACTGCTATAACATTGGGCTGCTTGCTTCTTTCCTGCATTGTTAATCTTTCCTTTTCCTATGTACTTGGTTCCACGCCAGTCCTGCAGTATAGAAAATCAAAATGTCATCGATGCCAAAGATGTTCGAAGAGTGAATCTGTGCTGACAGGGAGCTGGGTGGTAGCCACCCTGTCAGCACCATCCTGTCTCTGTAACTGAAGATCATTATTAAAATAAAATTTAGCAATACATTTTCTTAGTGTCTGAGGGTGACTGAAGTTGAATGTATTTTGATGAAGTCGTCCAGCTGCATTGCACTGCCTTGGTCTTTTAAAATACTTTAATTAAAGTAAGCAGTCTTTTAATTGCCCTTGCAGGTCGGTGTTACAGACTGTTTTTCTTTCCCATCCATCCCTGGAAGCCATTGCTGAGTTCTAAGCAAGGTTTCCCTTTTCCTCTAGTGTTGCACATTAAATTATGTGACCAATTGTGGTCTATTTCCACATCTCGTTCTATGTTTCTCCTACCAGTTGCATTTCAAACTGTACTTAAATGAAAGGGGTACATCAGCCGATTTCCAAGGAACTGGCATTGGGTGGGAAAAGAATTCGATGCCAGTTCATTGTTTGACAGTTTCAGCCTGGCCTTGCAGTCCTTCAGCAAACCTTGTTAATAGTCAATTTTTAATTTTTTTATTTTTTTTATTTGTTTTGGCTGAAGGGTCTGCTGCTTCCTAAACAGAAACTGAGTGCTTAGTGCGTTTAAATGTTTGGAAATGCAGTGATGTAAAAATTGGAACTTTTTGAGTGTTGCGATGTGTTCCATTCAAGTAACCACTTGTTTTCCTTTGGCCACAGTGATACCGGTTTAAAGCTGTTACTCGTCGTGAAAGATGATAGCCAGCCCCTTGTGATCATACTGTTCATAAAGTACAAAATGTAGGATGACAAATACAATGTCTTTGAGGACCCAGAAAGGATACGATTCAGTACATCATACATGAGAATAACAGAACTGATCCTGAGCTTGCAGAAAATAACTGGCATGCCAAGTTCAGCGTCTTTTGTTGAGTCAGCAATGTGTATTCAACACGTTTATTGATGGGAAGTAGTGTCTCAAGTCGTGTGGTGCAGCGATCATGTTCGTTCTGAAATGAATAGCTAATTTCATGTATTTTCGTAGTGGTTAAAGGAGCTGGAGCTTAGCACCAGCGTAGCTTCCTATTTGTAAATAGGCAAAGAATTGAGTGACCTGAGTAGTTCAACACAAGTTGTCCTACCTTAAAGTTAAAGCATGCTAAAGGTACTGTGGTCCATATCACCTATATGTGTTCAGTGAACCTTTATGCACTGTATCTGAAGAATTTATTAAAGACAAAAGAAAAGAGGTCGTACAGGAATTACTTTAAAAAACAGTAGAAATTAATAAAGAATTATGTCTACTCCTAGGGATTTTTAAGGCCACCCTATAAAATTCTATAGCAGGAATAAAATTAAGTGTTAAGTTCTGTACAATGGTATGAAAACACTAGATATAGAATGTAATAGAAAATTAAATATTTGGTAAGGTACTTTCTCATAAGGGATAACTAAATATCACTAGTCTGCCCGGACCTTTAATCAATATGAAATTCAATTTGAAAGTGAATAAAAGGGGTAACAACTTTTCTGCAAAGAGAAAATCACGATATATCACAGTCCTGGGAACATATGCAGTTCTGAAGTATAGCAGAAATGTTTCAGCAGCAGGAAATGACAGGGGAAAATGCCCTCTGAATGGTATTTGCACACCAGAAGAGAAGCGTTGTTGGAGTGCTCCAGTGTTTCCTGGAGGGAGTGAAGACATCCACGATGGAGCATGTAGAATGAAGAAAGGCCAGGCTCCAGGATTTGTAGTATCAGAGGAGACTTTTTTTTTTTTTAATAGCCTCAATATTTTGACTGGTGTTCCTTATTCAGTTGCAGAACAGTGACCAGAATTCCACGAGTGCGCCCAGGCAGACCTGGGGACAGGTAATAATTCAAATCACCAGGAATGCCCAGACCAAAGAGGTGTAAAACCACATTGGAAATGCACCATTATTCTTTGTGGAGAAGAATACTGGTTGGTTACTTTCTGAGGGCTACTCGTCACAAACTATACTTGTTCAGGTTCTCAGTTATGTCTATGAGGTTTTATTTTAAATTTCTGTAATTGCATAAAACCTGGAATCTGTGTTATAAACAACATCCAATTTCATGATCTCTGCTGTGTTGAAGGAATTGCATTTTCAGTGATCCTTACTGTGAAGATGCAGTTCCCTCAAAATATTTACCAACAGATGGTTTTGGTTTCTTCACCTGCTTGGTGAAATTATCAAAATACTACTACTACTACTAGTTTGGAAGGCTTAAGCATTGTAAGGGCATTTGGTACAAAAAGCTTTTTTTCAGATAGCTGACCTTTTTCAGTTCCACTTACTAGGAATGCAATTAATGCTCAAGTTTCCTCAGTGCTACAATATAAAGAAATGTCAATGGCATGTTAGAGCTGGTTTGATGCTTTAAAAGAGACATATAAGAAAGGAAGAAATAACGGCAGGAAAACAGACAATTTCATAGGAAAGTGGGTGCTTATAGGGGTGTCTGTTATCTGTACGTGTCGTTGTAGCATGGTCATACTGATATTTTTGATGTTTGCTTTGTTTGGATTTCATCATGAATGTAGTAGATGAGATGTGTTTTAGTCTAAGATCTCTCAAATCACTTGATCACATTTTAAAAACTAATTTTTAAAGGTGATGTGTTGAAATATGGCAAAGGTGTCCTAGCATAAGGGTTCTCAAATGCCCTTGTGCCATTGACCATATCTTAATATCTCACAGTTGCCTCACATCACATTAAAGTCACATAAATAATTTCTGCCTCCACTCTGTCCTTCTCCTACATCAGAAATGAGATTGCCGTGGTGCCTGCAGAATTATTTTTTTTTTCTTGGAAAATGAAAGCAGCAGCATTCAGGGACCAGCATTTCAAATGGAGCTAGTAGTGTGGTTTCCAGTAGTTCTTTTAGATGTAAATTAACTTCTGACCATAATACAGGGGTTTAATATTTAGGCCAGTACTGTGAACTAGAAAATAGCAACAGAAAAAAAAAAAACCAAACCTTACAGTTTGGGCTGTGTGTGTAGGTGTAAATATTTTATAAAGCTGTGGCCAGCCAACAAGTAAATGTTCAGTCTGCCCATTGTGACTAATTAGGAGATATCTGAGCTTTCTACTGATACGGTGCCTTCAAACACAAATGGCTAGCAGCAGAGCAAAGAAATATTCCTTATTGACTTGTACTGTTTTATGTTTTTACCTTTATGCTGTACTGCTGCAGACAACATTAGATGTCTGTCTGCTCAAACAGAAATCTAATTGAGCTTCCTGATCTAGTATCTCCTTCTAATAACGTTAGAATAGATGGACTAAAACTTTGTTATCACTACCTATATATTTCAAATTAAACAAACAATAAAAAATGGGCAGAATACCTGGATTTTGTAGCTGTAGCCCTTGGCAAGAGCAGCGTATGCTTCTATAAATTCTGTTTGATATTGTTGGATCTCTTATGTGACAGCAATGTTGAAATGAAACAGTGTTACTGCAGAGAATCTGGGCATGAAGAACACGCCAGCCTCGTGGCGTTCAGATACGGGAAGGTGGCCACAGCTTTGAAACCAAGGTGTTTGCTTCATTTTCCTTTCTCCTTCCTGGAAGACTGGGGAAAAATACATTTGAATGATGCTCATTTACGGCAATAACTTGGTTGTTCACACAACCTTCATTCTTTTCTTTTTTTTCTTCTCCTTTCTCTACAACTAAATTGCTAGAGGAAAATGTGGCTGGAGAATGTTTTTTAGATGCCTTTGAAAATGTAAAAACAGCAAATGGAACCTACAGTGGCATAAACATCAAAGATCAGCCCAAGGAAAATCAAAGGATTTCTTTGAGTGTATCAGCTTGCCCATAAATTGAAATGCTTCAACTGATGTATGTATCCTCTGTACTGGGCACCTTCCTATTGATTTTGATGCCACCCAAACATAAAAGGATGTGCAGTACTTAACAACTGTTTTTCTGTAGAATCCTGCAACAATGGTTTTGCCAAACTATGCCAAATTTCTTCCTTAAATCCCCCGGTTTTGAAAGTCTGGGGATACAGCAAGCAACACTTCTCACTCAAAACTGAGTAGGAACCAGTTGCTTTCATCCCAGAACTGGTAGTGGGTTTGCTAGCAACCTTTGACTCTAATATCAGGTTGGGTAGTTGAATTACTATTTTTGGTCTTAGTACTACGATATTTTGTTATCAAGTGTTATATGTCAATATACTGACATAGAGAGTGTAAGATACATAATTAAATAGTTTGGTATTAAATGCATAGTAGTAGTACTTACGAGTTGGCTAATTCTTCTGGGCTCCTAGTTTCTGTTAACAGGCAGGAGGAGGAGGTGTGTGCCTGGCCTTGCTGAGGGGAGAAGGAAAGAGGAATATTTCATGTGAGCTGGATGAGGATGTCATTCATGGGCAGTATAGAAAATCACCACTAGCTCCTGCATCCCAATCTCGTGTCTGTCTCCTGCAGACTTACACCTGTATCAGGGCAGTCAGGGGTTAATGTTAGTGCCTATAGGACATGCACATTATATTCTCTTTGTATTATCATGAGTATTTTCCTCTCTATGGCTTTTTGGACTGAAAAAAGAAATTGAGCTCTGTGAATTTGACCTTACGTTGGCCACTACTGCAGCCCCTCTCAAACGGAGTCTATCTGGTTTGGGACAATGACCTTGTAGCGGCAAGTGAAAGACCCTTCTCAGTATAATGCAGAGTGAATGCCCTGGTAGAGAACCTGAGGTGTTAATAGTGCAGATGTGTCCTCAAGGAAGAGCAAAATGCTTTTTGACACAATTTTATGTCATGTTTGTCTTCGGATGTATTCTAAACTGCTGGGTATTAGGGAGTTTTTTCAATGGGTTGCTGGTTTGGTTTTGTTGTGGTGGGGGTTTTGGGGTTTTTTTTTTGTAATTTTTTATTTTTAATTTTGTGAGTTAAGGGTATTTTACGTAGTAGCTACTTATTGCTATTTATTGCTTATAACACCAGTTTTATTTTGATATGATTCTGTTGCCCAAAAGTAGAGCAGAAAAACTAATTTATTGGTCAAACTCTGTTCCTGAAAGTTTTAAACCTGAAAGCTTTATGATCTGTTAGGGAACAGGGGAAGGCTCAAAATGTTTAGTCAGGAGAGCAGCCAAGGGAAACAATTTTCTGAGTTGTAGTCCTGCTGTCTGTCTGTATCTGAAAGATTTTCATCATTAAAGGAAAACCATCCTGAAAATGCTTTAATAAATTCTAAATGCATACAGGTTTGATAGAAGGTCTGCTCTCCTGGTGTAGATCAGCAATTCCTCTCCTTTTCTGGCACTGCCTGTAGAATTACGAGCTTTATGCCACAGGGACCAAAATTTTACATATATGAGTGCCGCTGTGGAGTGAGGTTCAGCTGTAACTACAGCCGTCGCTTCTGCGTTACGTTTTGTTTGTCTGCTGGAGGTGCAGAAGGGGACTTGATCAGCACTTCTTCCAGGAAAATAAAGCTCTTCAGTGCCAGTACTACCAGTGCAAGGAAACGGATTTTCTTTGTGGGGTATAAGACAGGTTTCTGTGTAATCGAACCACAGTAACTATTCTGTATTTGACAACAGCTAAATAGCCTTTAGTGTTTGCATGCGCCTTGAGAATTTTGAGGCCAGGAGAACAGAATGAGACATTTCTGTGTTAGGACTTTGTCTTGGAACTGTGGTTAGGACATCTTGAGATGTCTCTGGGTTTGATACGTGGCTCTCGTGCTGCACACCTGCCCGTGGTCTGTGACGTGAGGCACCCTGCAGAGCTTTTGGCATCTGGACCTCCTGGGCAGGTTGTCCTGGGGACCTGGGAAGTCCTGCTGAACCCCTGTCTCGCACTTAGGAGAATTTCACCCCAAAGCAAGGTGTTCGAAAGGAAATCTCAGTTGCTTGAGCGTCAGATACTTTCTGTTGAAATTTTTGTTTCTTTCAGCAATTTTCAAATTGCTTTAGTCTCTGCCTATTGCTCAAGTTTCTGTGCCTCCAGCACCACATAGGCAGTTTCAGGGGAACTTGTTGATGCTAAACTGATAAAAGAGTGAAAAGAAGAAAAGGAACAGCTTTGACAACTTGACAGTAAAATACCAGTTTAATAGCTGTACCCTGTAAAGCTGTGCTGCTGGCTCCAGCATAGCGTCCATGCCAGCTTGGCCTACAGAAGCAATGCGCAGTGTGATCCACTGGTTTTATTTCTTCCATAAATGAGAAAATTCCTCTTAGGTTTCCACACACACACACCTTGCCCAGAAGCTGCTCAATCCATTTAACACCTCTCCTTTGGCATTAATGGAGTTAGGAAGGTGTGATAAATGGAAAGCATTGTTTGTTTCCTTTCTGCTCTTGCAATCGCCCAAGATTGGCCCATTACTTGAGTCCCTTTGTCAGGCATTCATGCGAATGCTAAAAACTTGTTAGATGCTTGATCTAGTTACCTTTCTCACTGCCTGAAATGAAAACCTTATTTCCTTTTCCCTGGCTCTCCCCAGAAGCTTTTCTCCTGTCCTTTGAGGGTTTTATTGCTTTCAAAGGCTGCAAAGTAATATCCTTGACCACAGGTCAGAAGTATGTGGGAGTATTTACAAGTGATTGGTTTGGGAGAAAGAGGAAAGATTGTGTGAGATTGGTTCCTTCTGCCAAGCTAGATTAGTTGGAAATGTCTTTCCAAATGAGCTGGTACATGTTGGAGCATTGCTGTATGTCCCTCTGCTGCCCAGTGCTGCTACTTGTTCTATTTAAGAAGTTTTCCAGTACCTTTCTGAGAATGTGAAATATGTTTTCCTATCAGCCAATGCTCATTTAAGCAGGTGGTTCTTCACATTAATGAACAAAGCAGCTACCTGCAGGTTTGAAGCTTTTCTGTTGCACGTAGGTCAAGGCAGAACACCAAACAAAGGGCTGCAGTGACAGAGAGGATCCTTACTGCTTCCATCCAAGGATTTCTGTGATCCTGCTATGGTGGGGAGCAGGAATTCCCTGTCATTGGACTTCACATAGGGTTCACAACTTGCTTTGGTTTCTATGGATATAACCCTTTGTGTGCAGCAACTCCCTTTTGTTAGGTTTTTCATGGCCTGCTGCTTATCTGTCCTCCAAAACTGGCTTTGATACAGAGATCGTCTCACTAGAACTAGAGATGAAGGAATATGAGGCCACTTTGAAACACTTTTTGTTTCTGAAGGACGAGGCACTGTACGCTGGTCTTCTCATGTGTTGTATTGTCCCCTAGAACAACTGTGGCTATATAACAAATCTGAGGAGCGTCTATATATATGTTATGAAATACTTGATTTTTAGAGTTGTTTATTAAAGACAGAAGTGCAATTTTGAAACTACCAGGACTATTCAGGCTGTATGTGGATAAGTATCATCCTTCAAAATAGATTATTATGTTGCTGAACCAGTGTTGTATGTGAATTTTTTTTTAGTCCTGGTGGGATAGGAAGCTAATACAATTATCTAGGTGTATAAACCAAACTCGAGAGAAATCACCTCTTTCTTTATGCCATGCTTTGCTAGAAAAACGCTTACACCAATGTTCTGTTCTGGTGTGAGAAATAAGACATAGAAGTTAGAGGTCTTAAAACCAGAGAGCCTTGAACCATGGTGGTGGACTTGCACATGGATGAAAAGGAACACAGAACTAAGACTTGTGTCTCCACCTCTCAGGAGTCTGCAGTGAAGGATCAGAGTGTTTTGTAAGTTAACGTTGTGTGTCAGCTGTGGTTTTGTCCTACAGCAGCGGCGCTTTGCTTTCTCACTTTTTACTTTATACGATTGTATGTGCTTTGCTGAGTGCTCAGTGGCATGCTGAACTGAAGGCAGCTGTAATAGCTTAGTCACAGTGAGGTGGAAGGAGCTTCTGACTTTGGCTGGGACTGAAGCTGTGACAATACTTGTATTAGAAACGGATGATTTAATTATAAATGGCATTATAGGTTGGTATGATTTTAAAAGGCTCTTGGTAGTGATTAGCTTAAGTTGTTGGTACAATGTGAATACCATGAATACAATCTTAGGTAGCATTCAGAGGTAAGGAAGCATTGACTTTTTTTTTTTAAAGACATACATCCATAAACTCCTAATAAGTGCCATTCTAATCTAACTTTACAGGTATTGCAAGTCTCCAGGTCTTATGGGTGATTAAAACTTCTCTATAGCTTCATGTGCAAGCATATATTCTGCATTTCTGTGCCTATATGGATGGAACAAGTTGATGCCAGATTTCATAAGTGTTAAACTATAATTAAAAACTTCGAGACACTGATTTTATGCCTCATGGCTTGACAAGTTTGGAGAATATGTGTTCACTTAAGAAAAAAACACCACAAAAAGCTTTATTGCCTATTGTTGGTGATATAGTCAGCACTCTCTGTACAGGAGAGGTCTTTGTACTAGGTAGCAGCTGGGTTGCTTCTGAAGTGGGGGAAAAAAAATAGCAGGACCCAGTGAAACTTTTTTCGTTTTTTTGAACATTCATGTGTTTTCTCTCTGACTGGAAGTTGTTTATTGCCAGGTTCCTCTTTTTATTCTCCTCTTTCTTGAACGGCTTGGAACGTGCTTTTACAAACAAAACTTTATTATCTACATAAAAAGTGCCTATCCCTATTAACGCTCACAACAACACTAAATCTAATTCAGGTGCTTCTTGGGGAAAATACGCAGTTTGTTCAAGTACTGTTTCAAAGAATGCCCACTGGGTCAAAACCAACGGATCACACATCCTAAAGCAATACAAGGATTACATGTATAATTGCTGAAAGATCAAACTCACTGTCCTGGCTGGCAAAGTAAATAATCTGAGCTGTTCAAAGCATTCCTTTTTATCCCCTGTGCAGACTGCAGGCCTTTGAAGAAAATTCTCTTAAAAAGTGTTTCACAAGATTACATTTTTTCACTGTTGTGTGTTTTTTTTAAAAAAAGGTGTGTACTGTGTTTCGGGAAGAGAGGGTTAGAGTTAGGAAGGAGGCTGGTATTTTATATGCAACCCTCATATTATATGCAATTCAAGGGGTGCCATTGTTAAACCTCATGTCTCAAAGATCTTGAGCTTACACCTGTATCACTGGAAAACGTTTAACAACTCAACTATGTGAGGGAGTCCAGGGCTGGTAGAGCACACTGAAGTCCAGTGGCTGTTCTGCCGTCCCTTCACACAGTCTCTGTAATCTACTTTTGCCATTAGTCTGCAGGATGGGATGCTCAGAAATACATGTGGTGCTTCTGCTTTAGGCAGAGACAATACATTTGGGTTTAGGGACTGCTTCCGACTTCTGATGTGAGTTCAGAGGGCTGTTTAATGTAAAATGCTGGGGGTTTTTAAATATTTCTGACTATTTTTAATAAAACAGTACTGTTTTTCTTTCCAACACAAATGTGATAGCTCTTGATGCAATTGGCAAAAAACCCCCAAACCACACAAACAGAAAATGGGAATCTACAGATGTCCCAGTACCTGGTTTGAGGGGAAAGTTGCTGCCCCTGAAGTACCAGTCTTGTTTGTAGCTCTGCAGTTCAACTTACCATAAACTTTGAAGAGAAAATGGCTTTTACCTCTGCAATAAGTGTGGCCCTGAAATACTGGGGGGAAACAAAGAAAATGTTAGATGTTAAAATGTTGTTCTATGCTTTAGGCAGTTCAGTTCTGTGTAAATTTGGAAGCTTGAAGAGTAGATGGGGAAGATCATCCTTTCTAATAACCTCCAGCTGGCTGCATGGCTGGTTGGTGGGCTGCAAGGAATCACCTGCAAACATACAGATGGGAGCAGGAGAGAAAGGTGGGTGAGGAGTGACCTCAGGTGGTCTGTTGGGTGGTGGTTGCATCAGGTTATGCCTAACATGGACCTGCTCCTTTATGGGTCACTTCATCTGGTGGAAAAGTGGTAACATGAACAAGAGGAAGACTGTATTTTCCTGCGTAGCATGTACCTGTAGCAGTTACAGAGGCATGAAAAGAGAAGAATGGACAGTACTGAACAACTGCATTAATGTCGGGGTAGATCAATAGCGTCCTTCACTGATTAGGTAAACCCACCATGATTTATCTCCTCTCTCCTTAAAGTGCTCCTTCTTGGACTAGCATCTGAAAACGTGGCATGCAGCTGTTTCCCCTCATACAGCATTATGGGATATTGGGGTTTTTTCATTCCAAATTTACCAGCTTACCATATTTTTGAGCAATAAAACATTTATGTCTCTCAGTTATAAAGTTGCTGCTCCTTTTTCTCAAAATATATCTTGAATCTTGCAAATATGCCAAAGTGGATCATCAGTATTTCAGCCACTGCAAACTATGAGGGCTGAAGCTCCACTATTCTTGCTGCTTTCCTGATATTCTAGAAAATCAACAGGCCCCTTCTGACTCATTCAGTGTTTTGAGACTACCTTTCTCTGTCTTTGGTTAAATATCTTAATGAGATATTAACTAAATATAAATCTTATTTCTATGCTGTGTTACCTGGGCAGACCTGTCCTTGGAATATGTTCACTGTTTGTACCTTAAAGGCTAAAATGATCAAACTAAACTCTCAGGAGAGTGAGCTATTAAGCAGGATGGATGAAAATAAGCACAGTGAAAAGCCCCAAAAGCGAGAACTCAGCACCCAATGGCTACATTTCTGGCTGCATGTATTTTATGACTGGCTTCTTACAGCAAACTCTTTGAGCTCTTCCAGCAGAATTCCTCTCTCCTGCCTAGATACGTGGCTTGTGTAATAGTGGAAGCAGGTCCTACACAGACAGCATTACTCACTGTAGACCAGTCTTTGAAGTGCAATGTGGAAACCTGGTCAGGAGGTGTTTTGGGAACAACACAAAATGATGAAAAATTGAGTATTCCCCCAAGGCTTTCTCCATACCACTGTTACTGTCAGCTGTTGCTTCAAGGCAAAATTCAGATGCTGCGATCATTGTTTAAGAGGCTGCGGAAGTCTTGCGGTACAGTGTGTCTTGGTTTGAATCTGTTTGGAATATGCTGAAAGAGAAACTCTGTCCGTTATCGCCCTTTTTACCCAATAAAAAACCCATTGCCTGTTGCCCTAGCAGCAGGTCTGTCTGAGTAGCTTCTAGGTATCTGCATGCTTGATTATTCTGTCCTCTGTCAATGTTTTTTTTTTGTTTGTTTTTGTTTATGACATGAAGCTGTTGGCTGAGTTTCCCTTAACATAGTTATTTCTTCACTGTAATAAGACTTTAATAAGGTTTCAAGTGAAAAATGACATCCAGTTTTGGGCATTGCAAAGTTAGACATAGGAAATAACCAAAAGAGCCCAGAAGAAAGTAGTAAGAACAATCCGGGGTCTGGATGGCAAGATTTAATCATTAGAACAGTTTTGTCTGGATGACAGCACGTAAAGAACATACTATTATTCAAGAACATAAAAGGCAAGAAGAGAGTAATCTCTTCCACATGTCAGTGGTGGACAGGAATAGAAGTAATCAGGTTAAATAGCAGCGAGAAAGATTCAGTTTAGGCTTTAAGAAAACATTTTTAACATTAGGGCTGCTGAAGCACTGGACTGGATTGTGTGAGGAGGTTGTACAAACATCACATCACTGAAGAATCTAGCCAGGCACCTGTCAGGAATGACATGGATAAAGATAATTATGGTGTATATCATGTCTCAAGGTTCTTTCCCATCCTGTTTTTCTGCATGTCTTCTCACACTGTGCCTTATAGGTAGTTGCTGCCTGCTGATCAATGAAATGATAGTACTTTTGCAAAGTAGGTAGTTCTATAGATGCTGATAAACCCTGGGAGGGAAGGGCTTGGGAGGACAACGTCTCAGTCGTTTGGAGCCGACCAGATCCACGCCTTCCCTGCTCAGGTCACAACTTGATAAACAACTTGCTTCAGCATCACGGAGATGAATTCAGTAGGGCAGGCAGTTTAGAGGAAGGGATTTCCTTCTTGCACCCGAAGAGATTTGGATTCAATCCACTGTGTGGGGTTGTGATAGCCTTGCTTTGGATATGAGTTGGCTTCACAGAAAAGCTGGTTGAAAGGGCTCTGCAATTTGACCTGACATTAATATGTGAAAGCCAAAGCTTGGTATATAATTTCTGCTTCAATATCCATTTGGCAAAATTAAAAACTATGCTCCAAAGTATAATTTAATATCATGCAAGAATGAAACAACAACAACAACAACAAAAAGATAAATCATATTCTTTAGCTAAGTGAACTTTTTTGGTAGTAATGCTTAGAGATGTGTGTGCTTATAATTAAATGCCTAATTAAATATGAGCATCTCACCTTGATAATTAAGCAATAAAGAAACATCAAGCAGTGTGTTTCTGGGTGATTATAACCTGCCTTGGGTGGTACTATAAGGTTTGAGGCCAAAGATTAAGTGGCTTAAACCACCTGAAAAATTCATTAGTATCTAGAAATTTGCTGCCTAGAGTGTTTTGTTGCCATTGAGAACTAGACTTGTACATAAAACCAAGGAAAATAGTTCATTTTATTGGGAATTTTATGCAATGTGGCTACAGTGTGGCTGAAAGCTTCAGGGTTCTTGCAACAGTAGGTATATCGAGTGCTATCAGAGGATCGTTTCAGGCTTTATTGTACTAATTTAAGACGACAATCTAAAGGGACAATGCTGGTTTTAAGGGGCTTGTATGGCTGTAGAATAAAGCATTACAATGATACTCAAAACACTAATCATTTTTTATCCCCTTCATCTTGTTCCTGTTGATGTCTTCATGTTTTTTCAAAACCCAAAGAATTATGTATAAAGTCCACCTAATAATATGCTCCTTAAACGTAGTAACAAAATGTAGGTGAATGTATATGTGCCTTGTAATTTTTATCTTTAACTCTGTAAGACTTCTTTTAAGATATCTCAGTCACTGGATAGCCCCTGCGACTTTACTGAGCTCTGTATGCATGTTAGGGCATTAACCTTAACTGGATTCTCTGGGTACCACTTTGAGATAAACATTAGGCAATAAAGCATACCGTGGTTGGTATTAAGCAGAGGAGAGTGCTGAATGTTTAATAGCTTTGTGATTGTGTGTGTTCATTTCATAAAACGAGTGGCATCAGCGTCTTTTCTCTTGCATCCAGCTTTCCAGCAGAGCTCTGATGTTAATGAACTTTGTCTGGATTTACAGGCATGTAGGAAATCTGAAAAAAATCAAGCCATTGTAGTATATTTTGACAAATCAAACCATTATATATTTTGGTGTTTTTTCCCCTTTTGATTCATTCAAGATTTATGTTCTTAATTTCCCTCTTCTCCCGTGTGCATCCCCAGAATGTCCTCTAAAATTTTGTTTTCTGATTACTGCAATGTAATGGATTCCTAGACTAGTTCAAATACCCGTGTACAATTTTGTGTCAGTGGGGACTTGACGAGAGCTGTACAGATGATAGTTTTGCCTGTCATCAAAGATGTGATGCCTGTCTGTTTATTTTTGGTTGGATGAAATATAATTGCTCTTCCGGTTGACATTGATAAATGGTGTTGAGTGGAGTGTGTTCTTCTGATTGCTTCAATGAATGACGTGTACCATGTGCTGATTTTTGACTGTGAAACAAACATCTCATCAGAAGAAAGTAGATTATTAAGCTCTTGCAATGACATGAGAATTATACACTATAAAATGGGAGTGAACCAGGGTCTCGTGTTCCTGGGTGTTTAGTGAGGGCGAAGTAAGATCAACAGGAAAAAAGCTCTATTCATGCTCCCAGGATAAGATGCATGCTTGGTTTTTTATGCTATATATTAGTGAAAGAAATGAAACTAAGATATTATGTACAATATCAAAAGAACTTTTGAGTTCAATCAAATTTATTCAGAATCCTGTGTTTCAAGGTTTTTTGTTTTTAATGCAAAGCTGACACATCTCAGCATAGATGTAATTGCTGTTTCAGAATTAGAACTGAGATTTGGGATATACTAAATGTCTTTGGTTACAGTTTGGCCTAAGTTCTGCTTCATTTGAATAAACAAACTTTGGAAGGGTTTTTGGGTAAGTGATCAAAAGGGAAAGATTAGAATTTCCTTGCCATTTCTAAAAAGACGTATCTTCCAAGCTCTCCCTGTTTCTGCCTGCGGTGTTTGAAACATCTTACCCTTTCTCTTGTGGCTCTGCAAATGTTCTGCCTCGCGCTCATCTCATCTCCCTCTGTGTTTGATTTCTAAATTTATTTCCTAATGATTTACTTGTGACATTTTTCTATGCTTACTCATATTCCTAAAATAATACCTAAATTTGTGCACTAAAACTTGTCTTAGACAATTTTTTTAGAGAATTTTGTGATACTGAGTTCAAAAGGAGGGCAAAAAGAGGGTTGTCAATGCCTGTTTTCCAACATGAATGGAGTACCTGCTTAGCTTCCTTTGGTTTTCCCAGAAATCTTCCTCACACACACATTTCTTGTGTGCAAGAATTTGCTGAAAGACAGCAAAAATGCTGCTTGATAAGAATTGAGTCTTCCATTGCTCACTTAACCTCACTTACGTTGTTGTCTGACTTTTCCTAAGAAAGGTGATTTAATTTGTTGCGTTCATTTTACTTTGCAGGCAGAGCACTTAGGGAACGCTGCAGATCCTGACATAACTAAAATGTTAGTAATCAGCAAGAGTGCATTTTTTGCCAGCTGGTATTTTTTTTCTTGTCTTTCTTGTGCCATTTGCATTGAGAATGTTTGTTCATATTTAGTCACGTAATATTCCAGATGCGACTTCTGGACCTACTGATATTATGAGTTAGGAGGCTTTATCTAATGTTCTGGTTCAAAGGGTGAAGAGAGGCAGAGGAGAGAAACTACATTCCTGAAAATAATCCGTTGTTATCTTCGAGATGCTGAAAAACTGGAAGGATTTGAAATAATAGCACTCACAATGCTCAGGGAAATAGAAGGAGATATTGTGGGCTGTAAAGGTAATTAGATATACATGTTGTGTCTCTACTGGGCAACATCTGGGCAGAAAGTAAACATACATATATAATTTAGGCATTTGTAAACACTTAGGAGGAAGAAGAATGTAGGATCATACCAGGAATATAGCTATGGATAGCTGAATGGAAATTAGGAAAGAAGAAAGCAAACTAATTCTATTAAACCTCAGTCTTGGGAAATGTATTAGAATTAGTAGCCTCTTTGCCTGGGGCATTTAAGCTTAGAATGGAAATTGCAGTGCCAGATCATTTCCTACAGTATGCTTTACAAAGGCAGAGGAGATTATCTTAATGATCTGTGGTCCTGAGGCATTTCTAAGTGAAACTTTTTTGTTCATGTAAACCTAATGCTTTGGAAAAGATGAATATTTATATTTTTCTCTCACCTTTTCTGCTATTTGTTGACGTCCAAGACCCAATAGCAATGTGAGTATTTGTGTTGGCAAGTTAGAAGGGTATCGTATGAAAACTTGTTCCTTTAGGAGTAGTGATGGTGCTTCCAAACCTCTTCCTCTTACATGGAAATGTAATGGATAAGACGTGTAACTTGAGCCATGCGTGATAGCACGGGCCTTTGCTCATTGTGTAGGTGTACCACACACTTGAGCTTGTTCGCTTTAGAGCAGTTTTTGAGTTAAAAGTCTGGGTAACAGATGGAAAAAAAAAAATTAAGGAAAATCTCTATTTAAAAGTATATGTGTTGTAACGTGGTTTGAGGACTTCAGACCTTGATGTCATTGAATTCATTAGTACCTTTTCCAAGAATTTCCATCTTTAGTCTTATCCCTTCCAGGACTATCCATGCTATTGATCACACATTGAAGGTCAATCACAGGTCAGTTGCTACTAATTTACTTTTAATCCTTTCAGTCTCCAGGACTTGTGGTGAGCAAATCTGGGTGCCGTTAGCTTGATTGCAACAGAGAAGTAGCCAAGGCATTGTCCAGGGACCATTAGATAGCAGCAGTGACAGAGTGCCAGCGCGCCCTTCCTTACATCACTGCTTGCGTGTACTCCTTAAAGGGCCCTTTGATGCAATAATTTTGAATGTTGCTTCCTTACCCTGAGGTTTTTTGTTCTTTGGTCACTGATGTAATGTTCTTGGTACTGTCTGCATAGTGCACATCCAGGCTACAGAGTTTTCTGCCTCCTTGGGAGAAAAGTGAGAACTTTAGGACTGTTTCTTGTTTTAGTCGCTCTATGTATTCCAGCACACGCCTCTCTCGTATTGTTTAGTCTGTAGTACAATGTGCATACAATTTCCTATAATTTGAATGCAAAGTAACTTCTGAAAGTAGATGGCATTCAAATGCAAAAGAAAACCATTGAAGACAAATACCGTACTACAAAGTACGTGCAAGCAAACCAATGCATTCCTGTTTAGTAAGGGAGATTTCAGTGATTTGTAACACTGCCTGCCATAGCAGGGCAATTACACAGCAACTAACCACCCACCCCTGAGTCCTGTTCTGTGAGCCTAAGCATGTAATTGAAAAAGCCACAAGTACGTTGAAGAGCCACCTGTTTCCTCTTAGGATTATATAAGGATGTAAATATCTCACTTCAGAAAAATCTTAAGAACACATGGAAGTATTTGCTGATTCACGAACCATTTATCTCCAAGGTTACCTACCCTGTGCAGCAGTCGTACTAAAACACAACCTCAAACATTTTGTAAGCGGCGTGGAAACCTCAGAAACTTGACAGTGGCCCTCACTTTGGAGCGTATCCTCTGCTCCATCTCACGCACCAGCATTGCCTTCCTCAGCTTTTCCTGCCTGCCTCTTCATCATTGCATATGAAAATCTGTAAAGACTGAAGACACCTTAAGGGCACATCCAGATCTGAAGAGCACTCGATGGGGGCTGCTGAAGACAATCAACCTTCATTTCTTCTTGAGCAGGCTAAAACAAAATGGTTGCCCTCTGATCTAGGGGCAAAGTGTGTTTTCAATGTCAGCAGTTGAAAACCTGAAGAGAACAGCTATTTTGAAAGGAGGAGTTTGTCTGAAGACTATTTTACGTACCACATATATGCTAAAGGGCAAACTTGCATTTTTGAAAAATGGGACCATTATATTTTTTGAATAACACTTCTGAGAAGTGCCTTTAAAAAGCTTCCCATTCTGTTATAACCATTTGAGATTTTAAATAGGTCACTATAAACACACAAATGTCTATGATTATCAGCTGACAGAAGCTTTGCCTGCTATGGGCAAAATAACATCTCAATATGAAGTTCAGACCTTCCAGTTAAAAACAATGAAAACAAACTAAACAAAAGTTTGCTAATAATTCAAAGGCAACAAAAAGCAATATGGGAATGCTAAATATAAAGACTGCCAATATGGCTTGTCATAATCTCAGTATTCGATGACAAATACAGCAATTTTCAGGGAGTAGCAAGAGCAGGCTGCTCCATGAGGGCCGATGAGCCAGGAGCCAAGGGAGATGGCAGGGCAGACACAGGCAGGGCCCTCCCTGACAAAGGCATGGTCCCGCAGCCCCTGGACAAGATGAGACGAGCATGTCTGGTGATGTTATCAGGGTCAGGAGACAGCCCAGATTGTCACCAAGCCCATAACAATGAGACAGGCCTGCGGTCAAGCCAGGAAGTCAAGCTGGCAAGAAAGAGTTGGGTCCAGATCGGTGAGGCACAGGCATCGCTGCTATGTAGGTCAGGCATGGACCAAGGGCGTGAACTTGTGTGCAGATCCGAGGTCACAGCTGCCTCCTGCTGAGAGCTGGCCCCGGGCATCTGAACACCAGCAAAGCACGGGCAGAGATTAAGCAGCACCTTCACTTCCTATGCAGAATTTAATTCATAAAAATGCCCTTTCAAGGACTGACACACAACAGAGAGAAGCTCCAAATACCAACATCTGTTAATGTCATGGTTCTTGTCTACATAGAGGGTTTCAGCTGCCTTTCATCAGCATGACAGGCTCATCAAAGAAAACTCCTTTTATTCCCATTTGATGACTATTACAGTTTTGGACTAGGAAAAGAAAGTTTAGCAATAAAAGCAATCAGTAGTGAATGAGAGGTTTTTCCCTCTGATTAGGAATGGACGGATCTCCATGAGCATTGATACTCAAGTGACAAATTCAATACACGGGCCAGACTTGTGTCACTTCATGCTCCTGATCACAGCTTTTTGTGGCATAAATTCTTTCTCAGTGGTGGCTCCTTTATAAAGGCCACTTCATTCCTGCTCTTGCTGCGTAACAACTGATTTTAGTAACGTTCATGAGATGACCCCAGAGCCTTTGTTGTTAACATTGGTGTTACTCCTGTAGCCGAGGCAGAATCCTCAGCTCTTGCATGGTTTGGGGCCTGGAAGGGGAGCAGATCCCCATGGATAACCAGCGTATGTTCCTACTGCTTCTGATTCAACAGCAGGATTTTCCCAAACTGTCTGACCTTTTACAAGAATTTTAGATGAAACAGAAGTATCATCAAGTTACAGCAGTTTTTGGTGTCAGGGTAAGTTGGAAGCTTCCAAGTGTGAAGCAGAATGGCTGTCTCTAATACAATGATTATTATATTTATTGTATCAAAGGGCCAAGCCCTTTTTCCTGCTCAACCTGAGGAAAAATTTTTTCTGCTGGATATAGGTAGAAATTGAAATCTGAAGCCATTTAAATACTCCCTTTTTGCATGTCATGCTCACTTAGGGCTACTGATGAATAGCAGACTTCAGATAGTTTAGTATTTTCCAGTGTGCTATTTAAAAGTTCTAGGGGAAAAAAAAAAACAAGGAAGAGGATTTTTACCTTACTCCCTATTCCAAGAATGAAATTTGTTCTTCAGAGCATCAGCTTCTAAGCATGCAGCCTCCAGCTATCTCTCTTTGCATACAGTGCTGTACAACTAATTTGGTGTGTTCTTTTTTATTTCTTTTGAAGCATTACGTGCAAAATGAGAGAAAAAATGAGAGAATAAAGGCAGTTACAGACTTTTTATCAAATATGCTAGATCTTACATGCCTCTATGCAAAGCACAGACATCAAGTTTCCTAGTTCCTTTTGCAACAGGCTCGGTGTATTATAGGCAAAAATACGCAAGCCTGCCTTTTTCAGAGTGCAATTACAGTCTGATCCAAATTATAGCAGTTATCTTCCCAGGAAAACTCATCATATTAACATATTGAAGTAGTTTTCTATCTGAATCCTGTGGATCTTTATGTATCTATAATGATTATTTGCATCAGAAAATCCATACTGGTCTTGAATCCAACCTCAACTGCTGAGCAATGCTTTTGATCTGCTCCACGATTGAGTTACTCATTGCCGACGTATTTAGTTTTGGAACTGGCGTCTCAGAAGCCTGTCGCTTACTAACTTAATTCAGGATATACCGTTCCCTTCTCCTTCCTGGCTTCTAAGACGGTGACAAATGCCCCCGCAATGCCAGCAGAACAACCTCGCAGCATGCTGTTGTTTCAGGCTCTGAGCAGTCGGACGCAAGGATTCTGTGACAAGGCTGGCTTTTTATCACAATGAAGTGTAAGACTGGAAATGCCAAAAATGTATTCTTATGTAAAGGCTGGTATTTCAGCTGATGAGCTAAGTAAGACTGATTTATGGTTATTTCTACCTGGGTATTAATTTCTGCTTATAATAGAAGCACCAGCCATGTGCTGTCCACTGCAGCTGAATGCAGCTTTATTTCATGTCTCAAAGCCATCTCCTAGGAAGTTGGATTTGTCACATCTTGGATAGGAGGATTATCTTCACAAGAATATTAACCCTGTAGCTGAAAATTTCTGGTTCTTCATCTTTGGTGGTTCTTTCTTCATACATTACCTATTTTCTGGCTGACGGACTGTACGTTTGCAGTATACTGTGCATTTTTTTTTTTTCCTCTTCGATACCATTGCCTGTTATTTGTAGAGACATGCTCAAGTTGGTTTTAAACTACCTGTTGGAAGCATATCCCAGAAAAGAATGGGATTCAACAGGTTAAAACAGCCTCATATTTAATTAATTTATTTAGCGGCATTTGCAATGTATACGGAGTTTCAGTGGCTGCGCTACCAAGTGCATGCGCAATCCATGTATTTTAAAGCTAGGTTGGTAGGTGACCACAATTGAGAGGTGACAAGCATGTTGCTTTGCACCCTTATTCCTGCAGATTAAAATCTCCAGGAAGGAACAGAAAGCTTACTAAGAAAGGGGTTCCTTCCTACTAGTTGTGCGTGTGGCGCTGGGATACGTGATCTGAGGAAATTCTTCCTCGCTTTGTAGTTTCTCCAAATTAACACCAAAGACTGTTGCAGTGTTAGGGCTTCCTTTTCATGCCACTTTGCTTTAGATAGAAATGGATTAAGCTATAACATTAGTTGAAATGTTTTATGCAGGGGCATGTTAAAGAGGATTTCACACATAACAGCAATATTTCTTGTATCTCATCTGGCACAATGACCTCTCCTGTTTGCGGGGTTGGAGCTTTATCTTTTGGCACTAGGAAGTTCCTCATTTTATCACCCTGAGGCCTGTAGCCCCTAACGTCGATAGCTTGAAGGAGTTTGGCTAGATGGTAGATCCTGCCCCGTGGAAAGGTGATTGCTTTGCCTTGGCTCTCAAGCTGACAGCCTGGGAGTGGTGGCTGGTGAGTTGCCTCTAATGAGACAGCCATAAGTGGATACGTTATTCAAATTGACTCTGATGAATTTATTCCAATCAACTGCGGGTCTTGTTGCAGTAATATGTTGGACAAAAACTGAAGTTACAAATTTACGCTGCTGTGAGTTGGTATAGAAATCTCCTTATACTACTCCCTGTATAACAACATTAACTTCTTTTAGTGTACTCCTGTAGCAGTTGCTATGGAAGTATATGAAGAGATTAGTACCCTATGGGTAATCTATAACTTAGAAACTGTTCTCAGGATCTTTTAGTCTCCTTCATTAACCCTTATGTGACCAGCTGGCTTCCTCTTAAATACACGCTGCTGGAATCACCTCTACTGCACCCAGGCAGTGTAGTTGTTGGTACAAAGTGTACTGAGAGTAAGAAAAATTCAGAAAGATGCTCAGCAAAACTCAAATGACAGTAGAGTGATTTTCTTTTTTTTTTCATTTATCTAGATGATGTTTCAGTTTTCAACTTGAGTCCAGATGCAAATATATTCCATCTTCATCTTAATATGCATTTTCTTACATTGATAATCATGTCATAGTTACTGCGTGAGAAAGTAGTGTCTTTTTGTTGTTTGTATTTTCTTTTTTTTTTTTCTCTCTCTCCCAGATAGTTGATGCCTGGCACAGTTATTTAATGAAATTCAGGCTGAGCCTCTTCTGTGTCAGTATAATGGCAAAGGTCATCTTCAGAGCAAAATATATAAATTTTTGTTCCTATTTAAAATGAGTGTCTTAGGGCTGATGGTTTCCTCCTTGGGATACATGGGGATGGCAGCCTCTGTGTTTTACTTTTGAGTTTTGCAGTGCCTTTCACCCAGCATTATCACAGACCACTGCACACATGAAAAATGCAGCATTCTAGTGTGGAACAAGAAGTCAGAAAAAATTCATCAGAACTTAATTCACACAAAAGGCCTGAGCTGTGTCTGATGGATCTACGATGAATTGTGACTTACTTCAAGGTGTTTTCTCATAATTTTTTTTTTTACATTTTCAGTGCGATACATATAACTGGAAACTGTCTTTGACACTGTTAAGTCTCTTTGCCTCATTGCTATCCATTATGATGTAAAATCTTTTTTTTCATACAATTACTGAGGTCTACTGTAAAACCCAAATAGATTTTTTA